>PVKE010012372.1:0-38462 GCA_004027555.1 Craseonycteris thonglongyai | reverse complement strand
ATATGGTATTTAAGTTTTTCTCAAGATATTAAAATTAGTGCACCATCTAGCCTATACCTTTAGTTTTGGTAGTGTCTTAAACTCTTTGCTGGAATTCTGTCATTTCTTGAAAATATGGGAAATATGGTTTAAATGTGAGCCGACTCCTTAGACACTGAAGCACCTCAAAGTGCAAAACAGTTTGAGTCCGTTAATTATCTGAGCAGGATCACAGAGCATTGGGTTGTTTTTTAATGTTGCTAAAAATCAGATCTGACAATCCTCAGACAGTTCAAAGTACATACTGTACATACCTTAGTATATCTGATGATTTCTCTCTGGAGCCTCATCTGTGAGGTGCATTACCTTAGAAGATGCATCGCCAATGCCAGTTCTCAGGGGCTCCAAAGGTCCATACCGGGAACCGGGGAGTCTTACCTGTCTCACCTTCCCCAAGCTCCCATCCAGGGAGGTATCAAGACACTGACATATTCTGACGTACTCGAACATGAGGATCCAAACTGCATTCTCTAAAAGATCTCTGTGCCTCTTAAACAGATTAAATCTATTTCTGAAAATGTATTTTTTCAGATGACCAGTTGATATTGGTCACTGTCTAGTCAGTTGTCAGGAGGCTAGCACTGGGAGTAATGTTAACAAAATGGTTTGTTTGAACAATTCAATATTTGTTGCCTTATTTTCCACATGGAATCAATAAGTCAAAATCTACTTCCCCTCGGTGTGGAATGAAACCATATCACAACTAGTAATATACAACTATGGAGACTGCTCTGGGCCTTCCCCACATCTATCTCTCTCTCTCTTTCTCTCTCATACCTTCTCTCAAAAACAATAAAATCTTTTTCAAAAATGGCAAAAAAAAAAAAAAAAAAATCTCTTTCCCCTCACTCCCCGAAACCATAAGAAAGATTGTTAACTTTTAACACCACATGCCCTCTTGATTTACAGATATTTGTAGCAGTGTCTTTTTGCCACTAGATGTTAATACGTATTTGCTAATGATTTAATTATTTCTCCCAGCTGTTGCAGGTCATGTATTATTGGTTAGTACTCCACAAATGTTACGTCTGGACACTGTGCATTTTTAAAAAGAGAGATTTAGACTTCTGAAAACCAGAGATAGTCCTGTCAGTGAACATTCTTCTGTATCCTAAACTAATCAAAAGCCCAGTTAAGAACTAGAGCTAATCAAAAGCCCAGTTAAGAACTAGAGCTAATCAAAAGCCCAGTTAAGAACTAGAGGTAACTGTCACAAGCCTCTCTGTGTTGTCAGGTGAGGGAAAGTAATAGAAGGGAACCGCGGAGTTGATGCAATAAGACAGGTGTGAAAGCTACCAGTTTTGTTGTAACAAATTACCTCTCATGTCCCTACAGCTTCCACACAGCAGTGGAAGAGGGCACACAACAGTTTGGGAATTAGTGTTATGCAATGCCCTTGATGGTTTTATCTGTAATGTACCACTAACTGGCAGGGATGCTAGGCTCTTTCAGAGAAATCCTTGGTACCAATGACCATAGCCTAGGATGGACTTTTCAGAGCTGCTTTTATAAGCCCCAAGCCCTTCTGCAAGCCCAAGGACTTGTTCCTCCTCCTGGGGAATTCATTTCACGCTGACTTTCTATGTAGAGCAGCTAAGGAGGTGTCCCAGGCCCCACGCGTGAATCTCACCTATTGCAAACTAAGGGAGAAGGTGGACAACGTTGCTGAAGGTGTGGCTTCTGCTGCTCTCTCTGTGTTCTGCATATCCCAGTGAAATGAACTGTAGTTATTTTCTAGGACAAATGTTTTGTGCCTGTGACAAAAATGTGCTTGATTTGATAGGTTTGACTATTTTTTTAAGGATGTCAGACCTGCTTCATGACTGATGAAACATATGGGAGTCTCTTGTTAAAACACCAAAGAAAAGTGCCCGCAACAAATGAGTCATAGAATATTAGAATTACACAGGTTTTAAAATATCATCCAAGCAAAGTATTCCACAGATGTTTGTAGCCTAGTAAATGGAGTCTAATAATAGCCAATCTATGGTTGAAAGCCATTCATTTGATCTGGAAAGCTTTACTCCAATTTTTTCTTATTTCGGATTAAAACTTTCTTATGACCTCTCTGCTACTCCTGACTCAGTTCATGTATTTTAGTAAACTTTGTCAAAATAAAAGCGAGTTTCACTGTGTGCCCCATTCCTGATTCATTAGCCTTGATTGTGCCTTTCTTCCTCATAACTACCGGTATTTAATCCTCATTTGTTTTATGGGCTCGGCACAGAATCTGGCTCCTCTGTTCTGTGCCTGGCATCAATTCTCTCTACTCTGTTACCAGTAAATCCCATGACCTTCCTCTTCTACCTGCCTTAGACTTCATCAACTCCTGGATTTCTAAATGTTTCAGGCATTTCTAGGACAATGTTTCCAACCTATAATATCCTGAGTTAAATCGTATCTCCCCTCCCAGAACAACTCCCCTGCCAGAAGACCACAATTCACTTTATTGTACTACCATTTTCTAGTCCTCTTAACTTTTTATTTTGATATACAGGCTATCCTCATTTTTCACAGATTCTGCATTTGTGAATTCATTCACTCGCCAAAACCTTCTCCCATATCAATACTCCTGACACTTTGACAGTCATTTATGGGCATGTGCATGTTGGTGAAAAATTGGAGTTGCCCACAACGCACAGTTTTGGCGGTCAAACAAGGTGACAACACTGTGCCTTTTTGTTTCAGCTCTTATGGTATAAACAGGTGTTCTTTTTCACCATCTATTTAGTGCCATATTTTTTATACCTTTGTGGGGGGTTTTTTCCTGATAATTTTGTGGCATAAAATGGCCCCAAAGTACATGCTAAAGTGCCATATGATGTTCCTATGTGCAAGAAGGCTATGAAATGTCTTCTGGCAAAAAACCCGTGTGCTAGATAAGCTTCATTCAGGCATGCGTTATGTTATAGTGCTGTTGGCCAGTGTTAATGAATAAACAATACATGTAAGTAAGGTGTCTTTAAGCACAGCACATATAAAACAAGGTTTTATATTGACCAGTTGATGAAAATATTGTGACGAGAGACTGCCAAGTACCTAAGCAGGTCTTTTTCCTAAGAGCAGTGCTTCAGTATTCACTACTTCCATGTTCACAGCAACTTTACAAAACTTAATGACTGCAAAGGACAAGAACTGACCATCATTTTAGAATTACAGAAAAGTTGCAAGAAGAGTAAAAAGACTTTCTGTATTCCCATCACCTAGATTCCCTAGATGTTAACATTTTTCTACATTTGTAGTCACTCTTGTTTGCATTCTCTCTCTCTCTTGTTATGTGTGCATATACACACACATAATTCTAACATATAAGTATATCCTTTGCCCCTAAATTCTTTAGTGTATATTTATTAAAAATAAGGACATTCTCATATCAACGTGAATTCAACATTATCTAATCTGTAGATTTTACTAGAATTTGCCAGTTGCCCTAGTAATCCTGGACCATGTGTTGCATTTAGCTGTCATGTCTCTTTAGCCGTCTTTAATTCAATACAGTTCCTTATTCATTGACATTAATGTTGTTGAGTATATGTCAGTTTTGTAGAATGTCTTCAGTGTGGTTTGACGTTTCTTCATGATTAAGTTTATATTATGCCTTTTGGGTAGGGACATTACAAAAATGATGTGTTCTCCTTAGTTCCTTTTATATGGAGGAATATGATGTTGATTTATTCTATTGCTGGTAACACTAATTGATCACTTGGTTAAAGTAGTGTCTGCCAGGTTTCTACACCACAAAATTATTGTTGATATCCTCCTGCCAAAGACCTATGGTATGGACATTGTCTGAAGTTTGTAAAGGCTTATGAACTAGCCCTAGGACATACACTTTATATTTAACAAAGCCAGTATTCAAACCAAGTATTCCTCTTTATAGACATATTATGCCATCTCTTTCTCATGTATCTAATCTGTCACCCAGTTTCCCTTTAAAGGTCTCTCCTTTGCATACTCATTTTCTCCTGCTGTAGTCAGGATATGCGGTCTCTTGACCTCATATATGCATTGCTACAGCTATTGCCAGGCATTTCTTTCTATTTCTGTTTCTTCTTTGTTGAATCTGCCATACGAATCATTTCCTTTTGTACCTTCCCATAAGATCACATTTATCATGTCATCATTGCCTAATTCATCAATTCCAGACTCCTCATTTCCAAGACCCTCAGCTTTTTGGTCCCAGCCTCATAACTAGTGTCCCCTGTTCCATTAGGAAGTGTTCACTGAACCCTGGCCCTTTCTGAAGTACTCACCAGGTCTTTCTCCCCCAGGAAAGCTACCCTACTCTTTCTGAAGTTTACTCATTTTCAAGTCATTGTTTCCCTAAAATCTTCTCCCTCTTGGGCCGCAAAAGTAGTCTTGTGTCTAGAATGTGCTCCATTCAGTTTAATATGGCATCATTTTCTATTTTCTACAGGTATCTTAGTTTTCACTCTGTCTAAAATACAAGTTCTTTTCTTTGATTCCCTAACACCCAGCTGGGTTCATGGAGGACTGACTGATTGAGGAATTACTCTAAAGCAGACAGGTCAGCCAGAAGCAAGTGGACCCTGCCAGTGAGGGCAAAGCTGCATTTTGGAAAGACGTTTTGCTTTCAGTATGAAATGTATGATGAATTGCTTTTGTTCTGTGCACCTCTGTACTTACTCTTTTCCTTCCTGTTCGATTATGAGAAAGAATTCTGTTCACCTTCCAATTCCCAGCACACATAGAAACCTCAGAAGACTTATAATAATAAACTAAACTATAATACTACCCCCATGTGTATATTAAAGCAAACTACACTACTTGATGAACTTAAATACATCATGCACTTTTTAAGCCTTCCTCATTTTGCTCGTGCTGCAACCTCTTCTAGATGATATTTCCTCCTTTCTACCTAGGAAAATCTTATCTATATTTCAAGTTGTAAGTTAATTGTCTTCTATGATAAACTCTCCCTGATCATTACACAAAATCAAGTATCTTCTCTCTGCTTCAGTAGCATTTTTCTTAGACTTGTATTCTGGAACTTACTGTGCATTATTGGGAATCATGTTCTAAGCTTACTGCTGTCTGGCCCCATTATATGGAGAGTGCCAAGGGCAGAGCTGACCTTGTGTGTCTATAATTTTGAAGTAAACAGTATAGCAACCAATAAAGTTTAAGGTGCAAGCCTTTGTTGAGAACTCTATATGCATATTAGTGGAGTATGAAATTCAAATTATATATTATTTGTATGAGTAGATCTGAGAAATACCACATATAGATAGTTCTTACCGAATATTCTTTTAATAGACTTTAACTTGAAAGGAAGAGCATAATTAGAGATGAATTATGCTAATTTGAAGAAATTTTTTCTTCTCAAAATTACAGATACAGAAAACTCTGATGTCACCAATTACGAGCAATTCCGTTTTACTATGAATCATTTTGTAATAAATAAGAACTATTTTTGAAAGGAAAAATATCTTGTTATGGTATGTTATAATGAAACACAAAGAAGTCTCTAATTTTTTTATAACAGCATACATGGTTATAACATTAATGTCTAGTTTAATAACTACCCTAGAAATTTTAACATGCAAAATGAACAAAGAATAAAGACCCTCCCTCAAAGTATTATTATTCTCTAGAAAATATAAGGAAATAAGGTGGTTTTAATTCTCATTATCCCTTATTTATATACTAGTTCTATCTAAGATTTTGTCTTTTTACCCCCATAAATTAAACATTTTATCCAACCTAATTTTTTATGCTTAGTTACCTAAATATTTACCAGTTTCTTTGCACGCCCAGACTTCTTGCATTTCCAGCTTTACATTTGGGACAACTTTTCTTCTACCTGAAATATATTCCTTAGAATTTCCTTCTAAAGAAGATAGAAGGAAACTCACTTTTTGCTTTTCTTTCTTTTTTTTTTTAAGTTACTGATTTTGACTTTATTTTATTTTATTTTTTTTGACAGAGAGAGAGAGAGACAGAGACAGAGACAGAGAGAGAACTGAACTGGGGGAACTCCCCAGTTCAGCATATGGGTCTGCACGGGCCGGGGCGGGGATTCGATCCTCAGCCCCTGGCGCTGCACAGTGAGCACTTAACCCACTGAGCCATCATGGCTTCCCCTGCTTTTTGCTTTTCTAAAACTTTTTTTTTTTCTTACCTTTTTTCTTGAAAGATAATTTTGTTGGTTATTTAATTCAAAGCTGACAGTTGCTTTTCTCTCAGAAAAGTGAAGACAATACACCACAGTCTTTGGCTTCTTTTGTTGATGCCATGTCAGCTGAAAATATAACTGTCATTATATCACAGGTAATCTTTCTTTTTTTCTCGGGCTGTTTTTAATATATTCCCTTGCTTTTAGTGTTCTTCACTTTCACCATGAAATGGAATTTCTGTATTTATATGAAATTCTTTATAGTTATTGTGCCTGGAATTTATTAGCTTTCCTGAATCTGAGGACTGATGTATTTCAACAAATCTGAGAAATATTTAGCCATTGTTTCTCCAAGGCTGCCTATCCCTGATCTCTCTTCTCTTTTTTGAAAGAGGTATGTTAGATTTCATCATGTTACCCGTATCTGCTAACCTTCCACATTTTTCATTTCTTTGTCTCTCTGTCCTGCATTCTGGATAATTGATTCACATCTGCCTTTCTGTTTACTGATCCTTTTCAGCTGTTTAACTATTCCATTGAGTTTTAACTTAAAAATTTATTTTAGTTTATTTTTTATTTCTAGAGGTAGTATTAGGTTCCTTTACAAATTAACTTTTTTCTTTTTCTTGGTTTCTTATTCTTGTTCTATTCAATGACTACTTTTATACCTTTAAAAAAATTAAATAATTTTTTTTGTATTACAGGTAATTTCATGGTTCTCCTGTGTGGATCTGTTTTGGGTTTTTTGCTTGTTTCAGCTGGTTCTCATGGTGCCTTATTTCCTTGTGTGTTTATTGATGGGTAAGGGGAGGGTGTGCTTCATATTCCTTGGAACTTTTAAATTGCTGGAATTCATTAAAGAATTGTTAGAAAATGTGCTTCTCAGTCACGAGAGGTCACTACCAAAAGGACTGTTATTAACTAAATTATAAGCTTGAGAGTTGCCCAGCCTTTTTGCAAGCTATTCTTAAAAGGCCCAGGTTGAGATTACAGATATCAAGGAGATTGTTTTTTTTCCCACTTAATATTATGGCAAATATCATGGCAGCAAATTTTCCTGCTGATGAAGATTTATTTCTGATTCAACTTCATACTAAATATAGCTCTTTGGGGTCACAGCCTTTTACTAGGTTTTTCTGCTAGACTTGTCACTTTGAGTGGGGCTCTGTGATTTGTCTCTGATCTACCGTGCACCCACAGAAGACAAAATCAACACTAGAGGTCACCAGGGTTTAATAGAAAATAACCAAAAGCTGGCTTCAGGGATTCCTTACATTCTGAGATTCCTGCTTTTGCTGTGACTTGGCTTCTCTGTGCATTGCATAGGTTTATTCCAACTATGTGACATGCTTTACAAATGTATATTTTAAAATATTTTTTGCCATATTTTAGTTATATTTTGTGTGGTATTTGCATAGTTTCTCTTCCTCAGTATTACTGGAAACAAGTCCAGCATTATTACCGTTTATAATTTATTCTTTTTTCCTAAAATGTATCAAGGTGTCAAAATAATACAGTTAGTGAATTCTTACTGGAAACTGAAGCATATTTTGATAAGCTGATGCTGTTTTTAAAAAATATGTGTGTATTTAACTAATGGTTTTCCCTAAAGCTTTGAAATATATCTAGAAAATTTAATCACTTAAAGGAATATAACATGGGACAATATGTCGTGATTATTGTAGCTACTTTACTATTAGTCTTTCAGTACTGAAAATGATCATAAGTAAAAAAAAAAATAATGAGTTAATGAATGTTTGGTCCCCAGGTTGTTTAGTAGAATAATTGTAAACATTTATCAAGCATTTACCATATGCCAGGTGTTGTTTAAAGATTCTATTTGATCTTCACAACACTCTCATAAGGTTGACACTCTAATTTTGATTTTATGTGACAAATGAAAAAAATCAATTGAGACCCAGAAAGATTTAGTTATTTGTCTGAAATCACACAGCTAGTAAATAAGAAGTTGGGATTCAGACGTAGAGAGTTTGGTTTCAGAACTACACTCTGTCCCTGTGTTGTCTTCTCTGTTTGATATCAGCTGGTCTACCTAACAGAGCAGGTACAGAGCAAGATTGGCCAAGGTGTGCTTTCTGTTTCATAAGGATACCCAAAGAATAAAAGCAAAACGTGCTGGGATTTTGATGAGGAATTTGTTGTATCTATACACCAATTTGGACAATCTCAAGTCATAGTTGGTAAAGACTTCCATTATAATATTGAATCTTCCAAGCCATGAAGATGAATTAACCCTCCCATTAGTCCTTCTTTCTCTCGGCAAGATTATATAGTTTATAACATAAGGCTTGCATTTCTTTTGTGAAATTTATCCTCCAGTGTTTTATTATTTTCATACTATTGTAAATGAAATTGTTTTTTAATTTAATTTTTGGATTGTATTATGCTATACCATTGATTTACTAGTCTGTTCAACCACCTTACTGAACACATTAGTTAGTTACTGTATATTTTCTCTGGATTCATCAGCATTTTCTACAAATAAGATGTTGTCATCAGATAATAAAAATGTTTTTATTTTTTTCTTTCTAATTAAAATGCCTTTCTTTTTAATATTTCTTTATTGCACTAATGAGAACCTCCAATAAAATGTTGAATATATGTGACAATGTTCCTGTTCATAGATGGAAAACATTGTCTTTCACCATGAAGTGTGGTCCTAACTATAGGGTTTTGTATAGTTGTCCTTTATCAGGGTGAGGAAGTTCCGTTCTATTCCCCGTGGCTGAGTTTTTATCCTGAATGGGTTTAGATTTTGTCAAATGTCTTTTGTTCTGCAGCTGTGGAGGATTATATGGTTATGTCCTCTAGTAATGTAGCATATAACATTAATTTATTTTCAGATGTAAAACTAACCTCTGATACTCTAATAAATCCCATTTGGTCATGGTGTACATGTTGCTGGTCTTGGCTTGTTAGTATTTTTATAAGGATTGCTGCATCTGTGTTCATGGGAGATATATTGTTCTATAGTTTTTGTTTTATTGTTTTTTCTTTGACGTCCTTGTCTAGGTTTGGGTTTAGGGTAATATAGGCTCAAACAATGACTTGAGAATTGTTCCTTCTACTCTATTTTCTGAAAGTGTAAAGGATTGTTTCTTCTTTAAATATTGATGTAATTTACCATTTTAACACTCCAAGCTGGTGATTTTCATTGTAGAAAGATTTGTAATAACCAATTCAATTTGTTTTACTTGTTATAGATTTCTTAAGATTGTCTTTTGCTTCTTGAGTCAGTTTCAGTAACTTATGTTTTTCTAGAATTTGTCCATTTCATCCATATTTTCTAATTTCTTAGAAATACTGCTCATAGTATACCCCAATCGTTTTTTTAACTTCATTAGTGTTAGTGCACAACGTGGCTCCTTCCATTTCTAATTTTAATAATTTGTCTTCTGTCTTTTTTTCTTGGTCAACATAGCTGAAAGGTCAGTTTTATTGACCTCTTAGAGAACCAACTTTTGACTTTATGGTTTTTGTTTGGGTTTGTTTTCTATTTCATTGATTTCTATTCTAATCTTTAGTTCCTTCTTTTTGATTACTTTGGGTGGAGTTTGCTCTTCCTTTTCTAGTTTCTTAAGGTAGAACCCTAAAGTCACTGATTTGAAACCTTTCATTACTGCTATAGGTGTTTAAAGACAGATTTCTTTTTTTTCCCCCAACTTATGCAGGTAAATTTGGTGATCAGAACAGAATAACAGCAGTTAGGGAAAACTGTACACAAGAGATGCTTTATAGAGTAGTATAACCTTTTTATGTTGATTATTTTAACAGGGTTAAATATATGTGACTATTCTTCAGCCTTCTGAGTTAAAATTGTTCAGGTGGCCATAAGATCTGGAAAAATAAATATAAATAATATGTAGTTGACTGATAGTCCATGAGATGTTCAATGTGCTATTCCTCAGTAGCAATTCATAGTTCAATTATAAGCTGTGCCACATTGAAATGAACAATGTGCACTAAAGCCGCATTTGCATCCATTCTTGTACATCTAACTACAGTGGGTTGCCTCAGATGATTTGTGTTTCTCATTTTCATTGAATAAACTTGTGCCTATTAACATACCCTAGCCTAGAAGAAGTAATTGAAGGAGCTCAATCTATTAAGAAACATATCTAGTCTGTTTCCAGATCTTGTGGTCACCTGTATTTTATTTTTTATAAGATTCACCTACTGCAAGTATTATAAATATTTCTGCCATTTATATTTTACCAGAAAAAAATGAGATAATGGATAAAATAAAAATAGATTGCTTTTGCTTTGAAACAGTTTTACACCAAAATATTTTGCTAAATTGAAGTGATTTCTTTTTAATCTACACTAAAAAAAAAAAAAACAACCCTTACACGATAACTCAGGATACATTACAAATTGGGTTTTTAAATAGATTTGAATTTAAAAGAAGTTATACTCACGGTGATTTAATAAATCAGGCACTCCAGAACACAGTGTGGAGGTGCAATAATTACATGATGACTTCTTAATAGTCCAAGGGGATAAAGATAGTTTTTAAATATGGAAAGAAATTAAATCTTTCTATAGTATTACCCTTAAGGGCTGTTCTCCTTTATAGACTATTATACTATTGTCAGTTCCATATACTTTTATTTTATAAAGAATTCCCACTGGAAGAAAATTCTGATGGTTTCCCCAGATATATAGAGCTACATTTTCTATTGTGCTTACATCTGCAAAGTAGGACACAGCTAGATCCAGATTTATATGTTCAAGGGGCTTCTTACTTGCATCCTCCATATACCCTGTGAGGTTGATCAAATTCACAACCATTCCAATAACAGAATCAATCTTTATCATTGTGCTCATGCTGTTGCGTTGTTGCATTTCCCAAACAGTTTTAAGTTTTCTTCATTGCTCAGGGGTTGCTGTGGAGCCTGTGGGTGGAGCTGAAGAGGATTAGGTGGAGCACTTGTGCCTGGTGGTGACAACCGGAACCCACAGTGCCCATCACTTTACAGTTCTGCACATGGGGCATTACCTCCTCCTTTGGCCCATGGCGTGGACTGGCTATAGATCTCTTTCTAACCACTGCTTTAGTTGCATTTCATAACTTTGAACATGCATTTTTATTTAATTCAATCCTAAACATCCTTTGCTCTTTGCATATTATTATTTAGAAGTATGTTGTTCAATTTCTAAGTATCTAGGGATTTCCCAGAATTCTTTGTTATTGATTTCTAATTTCATTATAGTTTGAAATTGCCCTTATGATTTCAATACTCTTGAATGTATAGGACTTGTTTGTACTCTATTAAATGAACCTGTCATGGGAGCACTAGAAAAGAATGGGTGTTTTGTTATCTTTAGGTGGCTTGTTTATAAATATCAGTTAGGTCAAGTTGCTTGATAGTGTCCAATACTATATCCTTGTCGGTTTTCTGTTTAGTTGTTTTGTCAATTTACTGAGTAACGTAGTGGAAATCACCGTCTATTTTTTTCTTTTCCTTCTGTCAGTTTTTGCTATATGTATTTTAGAACTCTGTTTATGAGTGTGTATACATTTATAATTGTTATATTATGGCTCATTTTTTCTCTAGTAATAGTTCTTTTTTAGTTTTCTTAAGATTTTTATTTAACAGAGAGAGAGAGAGAGAAGGGAGAGGGCCTAGAGCAGTCTCCATAGTTGCGTGTCATTGATTTTCTACATAGTTCATTCCACAGGCAGGTGCAGAGCTGCGCAGGGCAGGAACTGGCCCATGGGCCTCCCACTTGGGCAGCTCACCCCAGTAAGAACTGAACTGGGGGCACACCCCAGTTCAGCATATGGGTCTGCACAGACCCCAGGGCTGCAAGACAAGTGCTCAACCCGCTGAGCCATCCCACATCCTAGTAATACTTCTTCAAGCTTTATTGCGAAGTTAGTGTTTTCAGTCCTTAAAGTTTGAGGTGAGCGAGCATGGGCATCTGATCCCAAGATTAAATGGACGATATAAGGTCATATAGAAGCTGAATCTACAGCCTCCGCCGTGCCATAGGTGCACGTGGCACTGCACAAACGCGCAGCTCCGCAGCTCTGTCCTCCTGCTTGCCCTTTTGACGTTGGTCCATGCTGGATCTACGGCTGGGAAAGTCCCTGTTCATTCCAGTCACGGGTGATCTAGAAGACCTTGTATTGCAGACCTTTGGTTTCATGTGAACACTGGTTCCTGTCACTCTGTGAGGCTGCAGCTGCATTTTGGACTCTTGAGACTGGTTATTTGCATCTCAAAATAGGCTTGGAGACAGGAGGAAAGTAGAGTAGGTCAACACAGCATATGGTGGAACTTGCATGGACAGATGTGCCCGAGAATAATAAGGAAATTCTTTTACGTTGGTTCTTTCGTTAACGTGGTATGCAAATGTTTCCTAGTGATGTGTCATATAGAGCAAATGTTACTTTTCATAAGATAACACATTAATCTAATTTTTAAAAGCTCTGTGTTTCATATTTCACTGAAATTAGTTGGACAAGGAACAGCATCTCTTTACTATAAGAATCTTATAGTGTTGTCATTAATACCAACCATTGTCCAGTGCAGGTGGCTTTGGAATCCTTTTCTGTGCAGAACATTCAACATTAAATAACAGCATGGAAAATAAAAACAAAATATTTTCTTTCAAAGCTTTTACATTCTGTGGCACCTGTAAAACAATTCTACTCTCTAATATAACAGGAAGTACCTAAGCCCAAGGTGCAATATGTTAAACTGTTGAACTGCTGGCCAATTAAATCTACAGTGTGTGGAAGCTGCTAGTTTAGCATGTTGGCTCCCACAGTTTGCCTCTCTTAATTATTGTGCTGACTGCATGGATGTTGTACTAAATTTTTTGTAAGTCATAATGTTTCTAAGTACTATAGGAAATAATGAGAGTCTTGATTTTCTGGAAGTCATTGATTAAATGAATGTGTGTGTGTGTGTGTGTGTGTGTGTGTGTGTGTAAGGGGTGTATTTTGCAATTTTTATACTTAATGGGGCTAAAACACCTGATAGCCCTACAATTTTCTTTCTACCTCTTGCAAAGACAATGTCGTTGTGGCTACTGAAGAGCTCCGTGTGAGGGACGATGTGAGCATAAAGAATCAACTATGAATTCTCAGGTCCCCAGCACACAGAACTGACCAGTGGGGTGCCCATCCATCTGTGGGCTTCTGTGTGGGCCTGGAAGAGGAATCCCTGCTCCCCCAGCTATATTAGGAGTGGGTCTCCCCCAGAATTCCAAAGTCACATCATTTCACAGTGCAGCACTCCAACTCGATTATACAAATTTTGACATTGGTAAGCTTTCATTTTTTCCCCAAAATATATATATGTGGACCTAACTCTCTTTCTATCTGTTTGTTTGTTTTTCTACCACAGACACAGGAGCAGAAAGACAGGCCCTAAGAGAAAATGTGTATCCTAAATTGAGAGAATTCTGCAGAGAAAACTATGGATTAGAATTTCAGGTAACTTTCATATTAATTTTATTTTTAGTTATGTCAACTAGGTAACTAATGTTTATGTTTCTTTCTTGTCACAACCTGGTTGTTATAAAAGACAGATTTTTAAGCCCTAAAAAATTTCATTTCTAGAAGTATGAGTAAAAAGGAACACTGGAAAATGGAAATAACATATTTATTCATTTTTGATGTTTTGTACTTTCATGCTCTGTTTTTTGGCTTGTATTCTTCCTAAAACTATGATTATTTGCTTTGCTTTTTTTTTGTGACAATCTCTATTATCAAAAAGATAAAGGTTGCCAAGCACCTGCCTTTAAGCTATGATCTCCAGAAATGTTTCGTGTCTCAAAATTGGGACCAACTTCTTTCTCAAAACTATTCCCTTATAACAGCCTGGCCAATCCTTGCCATGTGTCTTACCTTTTAGTTTTATTCACATTGCAGAATACCCTTTTTTCCTGAGTGTTTCAGGGATTTTCCATTTACAAAAAATTATATCAGCCTTTCCAAAAACAGTCACTGTGCATAGAGTTGATTATGCTGTCATGTACAGACACTATTGATTTTGCTACCAAATAGAAAACTGCTTAAAAACTTAGGCATATCTTAGACATCCAAAAATTGGAAAAGTCAGTGGCTTCTGCAACAGATAACGTACAGTCAGAATTTTTCAACCCCATTTACAATGGGAATCTTAATTCTCCAGTGCTATATTTTAAATATAAATTTACATTGCTAAATGAGGTATATGTAATCAAGGTTTAGTATAAGAGTACAAAATACATCAGTGTTAGTGGAAGAAAATTTCACACTTCATTTGTTTCCTACTGGACATATATTTTATCTAGATATATTTTATGATGCCTTCTAATAAAATGCATATAATGATGGTCTCAAATGACTTCAGTCTCAATGCATAGTGCCAGTCAGCAGGGCATTGTCATAAATATTGAATGGTTATTCATAAGGCATCATTTACTTGATAACTTATGAACCTAAGTTAAGTTCCATGTCATGTATTCAGCACTGTATTCTTTAAGGACTCTGCTTCTACTAATAACATGGTCTCAACAGTTACAAAAAGGTTGATCTGTCAAGATTCCCAGACTTAGACACCCCTGGGACTTTGTTACTACAGAGGGAGAAATGTGTCCATACATACTAATTTTGTCTTTTGCATTATTTTTGTCAGTAGAGGGAGGAAGTCTTTGAGGCACAGAACAGCTTCCATAAAACATGGTATTGATTAGGGTTAGCTGAGGGGAAGAAAAGAAAAGTATATTTTCTAAAGTATGAGTAGGCACAGGAGAAAACAAAGTGAAAGGTAAACTGTAGTAAGCAGGTTTCGTACAATAAATTAATGGCAAGGATCATTCTAGGTAGGTTCAATCAGTTGATGAGATGAATGACAACAGTGGAAACAGTAATGGGCAAAGCACACATGAAACCGAGTCCCGGAGCTTTACTGTGAGTGATGTAACCTGCTAGTCCTTCAGCTCAATGTCTAAAATGGGTGTGGTGACAGTTTATAGATCTGAGATGTGTTCAGAATAAAATAAAATATGCAAAGTTGCATTACTTTGCTGCTTCTAAGCTTAACAGAAACTTAAATATGTAATAGGTGAACCTTCTAAGAGTCTATTTTTAGTACAGTCTTTTCTGGTGGGTTGATTATAGAGCTCCCTGAGGATATGTTTCCTGGAGAGATGGTTCTCTGTTCACCTGCAACCAGAGATAGTACCAGAAGCTTCAAGAAAAAAACCAATTTACCTATAAGTAGTCTGGACTTTATCTCCTGCACTGAACCCAGGAGAAATGTATTTCCTAGAGTTACTCAAACATACCAGTCTATTTCATGCCTCCTTGCCTTTGCTTGTGTTTTTTATGCCAACAGTGCATTTCAGTTGGTTCTTCCTCTGTTTCACCTCCTAAGTTCTTCTCATTTTGAACACTTTCTATCTGATCTTAGGTCATGCCCCTCTCCCCCTTGCCCACTGCTCTGCAGTTACGTGTCCTCCCTTTGCTTTGTTAAACACTCCAGGCGCCTTCCCATTTAGGGATTTTGCCCTGGATGTCCTCTCTCTCTAGGAATACTCATCTTCATGTGAGATCTTTCTGATAGTCCTTCAGGTCTCCACTGAGATGTCACTTCCTAAAAATGTTTCCCTACAATCTGAAGTAATCACCTAGGCACTCTCTTTTACATCAGCCTGTTTTAGTTCTTTGCTTTGCATCTGTCAGTATTGGACATTTTTCTTGTTTGCACGTCCTTATTGTCTTTCTCCCACTATATTGTAAGTTCCACAAGAACAGGGTCTTGTCTACCTTCAGGACAGCTACATTGCTGGTCCTAGAATAATGCCCACCACATATTCCATAAGAATATATCAAGTGAAGGAAGGAAGGAAGGAAGGAAGGAAGGAAGGAAGGAAGGAAGGAAGGAAGGAAGGAAGGAAGGAAGGAAGGAAGTTTCCGCCCAAACATTACTTGCTTATGGAACCCTTGTCTGATTCCCCTATCCTTCCTAGGATATGCATGGTACCGTCCTCTGCTCCCGTAAAATCCTGAGCATAACTCCCAATCATTCATCTAGTTCATTCAAGAAGTATTTGCTGACCATTGACCATATACCAGTTAACATTCCAAGTGCTGGGATTACAGCAGCAAACCAATATTGTTGGGGAAGGCAGATAATAGCTGATAAATTGCAGTGATAATAGATGCATTTTGTTGAGCAAATGCTTTTAAGAAAAATAAAGCAGTGTAACTGGGGTAGGGAATGTCGGGTAGTCAGAGAAGGACTCAGTGGTAAGACAGCCTTTGAGCAGAGATCTGCAGAAAGTGATGGAGCAAGTCACACAGACATTTAGGAGTAGGCATCAGTCGCCAGTGTGTTTAGAGTCCTGTAGAAACAGTAAAGAAGCCAAGTGGGAGTGGAGTGGAGTGGAGTAGAGTGAGGAAGGGAAGTAATGGTAGGAGATGACATCCAAATTGAGACCTATGGGCCAAGATTGAGGACTTAGAATTTTACTGAATAAGAAAGGAATGACATTATATAACTTACA
Organism: Craseonycteris thonglongyai; assembly: GCA_004027555.1. Taxonomy (NCBI): domain Eukaryota; kingdom Metazoa; phylum Chordata; class Mammalia; order Chiroptera; family Craseonycteridae; genus Craseonycteris; species Craseonycteris thonglongyai. Next base: position 21,760 of record PVKE010012372.1, on the reverse strand, counting down.
TTTAAGAGGTTCACTCAAGCCCTGTAAGGACACTAGAAGCAGGGTGGGGAAGAATGGAAGAATCAGGAAGACAGAGCACGAAATGATCATGGCATGGACTGTAGTGAGCAGCCCATAGAGGCAATGCGATATCTGGTTAAGTAAATTTTTCATCATTTGCCTGTGAGATCTAAGAGTTCTCAGGACTGGAATTGTGTCTTATTGATCTTCTCCCAATGATTAGTCAAGTATCTGGCACATAGTAGGCTATTTATTTAAATCTTTATTAAATTGATAGAATATGGAGTGATGTTTTAAGCAGGGCCGTAACTTTTATCTGTCTGCCTGTGTGTCAGGCTGTTTTCTAATATTTTCTTTTACTTTTTCATTTAAACTTAGATATTTAATGAAAATGCTCCATGCCCTCTGAATATGAACATCAGTTAATTCAATTGCTCAGAGATGGAGACAATGGGATGGAGAGAATACCAACCTCACTCAGATCAGAGAACACACATGGCTACATGAAAAGACAAGGTGTTTAAGTGCGGTTATTTGATTGGCCAGTGTTTCATAAGTGCACTTGTCTGTAGAGAAGAGGATAGAAAGGGAGAAGAAGGGGAATAAATTTGGAAAAATAAAGACACATTGGGGCAAAAGCAGTTGGTGCAGGGCTCAATAAATAAAGGACTTGTATTTACATTCACAAGTGATATTCATTCTGGCTTTTAGGTGTTTCCTCTTCATTCTCACTGGTGAGACCCAGGTCTGACCCTCATTGCTCCAAAATTTGGATGAACAAAAAGCACTGATTTCATTCTCTGCTTACACCCAGTAATTGCAAGTCCTTGAGGACAAGATGAGTTGTCATTTATTTCCAAGTCCTTGGGGCTGAGAAGAGTGTTTGACATGTAGTGGGGTTTCTGTAAGAGTACATTGAGTAGAACTGCCTGCACCAGCACTAAGTTTTCTGTGCACCACTACCACAGTAATCTTTTTTAAATGTCACGCTGTCCATTCCTGAGCTTAAAAGCTTTCAGTGGCTCCCTGCTGCCTACAGGGTTCCTTGGGTATGACCCCAGCTGTGTCTACTTCATCTCCCACTCTTCCCAACATAAATACTCCATCCTGAGCCCATCCTTGGAGCACACCTTGCTGATTGCTTATTCCTAACTTGAAACTCTCATTTGTTCTATCTCTTTCACTTCTCCCCTCTTACCAGAAATACCCTTTCTTCTGCACCCCATCCTTCAATATTCAGTTCAAGCCTAGCTTTCCCAAGATGTCTTTTTTGATTCCCAAATACGAAGGCTGTCTGGAAAGTATTCAGCAATGTTACCAGTCTTGTTATATTGACAGTGGTTGGATTTTTGTCCAGACAGCCCTTGTATCTCTCCCTTCTACTCCCTGCACTTCTATAAATCTTCCCTACCCAGCCCCCGCTGGTACCCTGAGCTCCCAGAAACCAGTTTAGGGCAGGGGCCACTAAAAGGGGTTCTAAAATGATCTGAGCACTTAGGACACCTTCATTTTGAAAGCAGTTTTCATTTGAAACCAGCCACTTGACTTTCTATTATTCCTCAGAATACATCTGATAGCCAACTTCTTTAGTGGGCACCTAGTATTTATCTTACTTCATCTTAGTCACCAACATTCGTAAACCTGTTCCGTTTTCTTCACGTTTAATATCCAGTAACTCCAAAGACCTGTGGATTCTACCTCCCAAAATATTTCAACCGTCTGTCTTGTTTGTTCAAGTCACCTTGACTATTATAATAGACATCCTGCTGGTCTGTTTACCTTAACCTCTGCCTTCTGTGCTCCAACATCACCTCCTCCCCACCTTGAGCACCTCGTCTGTCTTCCACAATGTTGATGCAGTGGTATTTCTGAAATGCAGATCTGACTCTTTCATCTCCAAGATACAGTCTATACTTCGTAGCACAGCATGCAAGTTTCTCTTTTCCAGCCCTGCCTATCAGTGAGACCTTTTCTGTCACCCTCCTCACAAGTAGACTGTCTTCACCTTTATGAATTACATTCAGTTCTCCAAACGTGTTCTTATTTCCCCTTGAATCCTCACATTATGCCCTCTATGTGGGATGCCCTTAAATTGCCCACCATGCAAATGAGTAGAAACATTTCTACTCATTCTTTAAGATTTCATAGTGCTTTATTCTTAATCTTTAATAGCATTTGTCATATTTTATTAATTACTTTTAAAATGCCTTCACTCCACTAACTGGGAGCTCTTAGAGGTCAGAAATCATATTCTTTGTATCTTTATAACCAGGATTTTTACAGTAACTAACTCATGCTGTATACATAATAAATGACAAGAATTTGTTGATTAAATGAATAAGATCCAGAGTCTAGACCAATACTACACAGAAGACGTATAATGTGAGTTACAGATCTGGGAAGCCACAGAGACAGTTTAGAATTTTCTACTAACCACATATTAAAAAGTAAAAAGAAACAGGTAAAATGTATTTTAATATAGTCTGTTTAAGCTATTATATCCAAAACATAATTTTAACGTGAAAATCAATATTAAAATTATTAGTGAGGTATTTTGCTTTATTTTTTTATACTATGTGTTCAAAGTTCAGTCATATTTTATACTCACAACACATCCCATAGTTCATACTGGCCACATTTCGTATGTGACAACCATGCATGGCCAGTGGCTCTCGTGCTGGATGGCTCTAGCTGGGAGTGACATCAGGGTGGGGCTGTTCTGACAGGGATAAGAGCCTGACTGCCCAGGGACAGACGACCAGCTGCGAGTGACAGGGAGACCACTAGAGGACTTAAAGTGGGCATGGAAATTCTTTTGAACGTGTAAAAAATATCTAGATAATGATTAAGAAAATACTGTTTCAGATTAGGAACATTTTCGTTTATTTGATCACTTTAGGGTATTATATTAATAGGGAACAGAACCTGAAATAGTTAACACAACTTTCAAAACTGCCGTGGAATGGGGGCTGAGTGACTATGAGGTAACAGACTGAAACATACGGGCAGCAGCCGTTCATTTGCCGGCTGTCTTAAGACTTCGAAATTAAGAGAGGTAGGTGATGGAAACATTTATTTCCCAGTCTTTGATGTATAATCGTTCTTGTTGGGTGCCATTTGGTACTTTTTACAACTGTGCTAAATAAAGCTTTAAAAAAATTTTCCCATAGGCTCTTGTACTTAACTGTAACAGCTTGGCCTCAGGACAGGAATTCCCCTGTGCTGGCCACAGGCCTCTTTCCTCTCTCTGACAGGCAGGTGTTGGGATCCTAGGTATATAGGGACATGTGAGAGTGAAACCTGCAATGTCTGGCAGCCATGCCTGCTTCCTGTCTCATGATGACACTGTGATGCCACCCAAAGGCACCAAAGGAAAGGATGCTCATCTTTAACAAAGATGCATCCTTTGGTCTGGAATTTGTCCTTCTCTCCTTTGCTTGGGGGTCCATCTCTACATGTTTCCTTTAGCAACGTGGGTCTAGACCTGTCCACTCGGCTTTTTTTCTCCCTAAAGTCCCAATTATAGTATTATCTTCTCCTTAAACTGGTGCCTGTGATTGAGTGACCCCATGTCAGTATCTCCAGCTTTCTCCCTTCTATAGTTACAAGAAGATAATTCTCTGGTTTTTGAATGTTCATATATCTAAAACAGAACCCATCCTTCTCCTTTTTCCCAGTTTTCCAGTTGTTATTATGTTTTGGTTTTCCAGACTTTAAAATCTTGGCTTATAGTTTATTCTTCACCCTTTACAACCGAGATCTAAACTGCCACTCTTCTCATTGATTCACTTGCCAGGGTTTCTTAGAAGTTCGACTTTCTTTCCATCTCACAAGGCTTTCTCTCTACCCAGGCTTCTGTTTCTTAATAGTTGAGTGACCATGGCAACCTTTTCCCGATCTTTCCTTACCCTGCGTGTTTCTGTGTTCTGGTCCAGTCTCTACACAATCTTCTGGACCAATCTTCTTTAAGCAGTATTTATCAGATTTCATTCATTCTAAGATGCGCTTTTTTTGTTTGTTATTACATTTTTACATCTCGGAAGTCAGGATTCATCTTACAAATAAGCGATGTTTCATGGTGTGATTGGCAGTGCATTTCTTTTTTAGTGGAATGTACAATGTTGGAGCAGCCTACAACTGCTATTTTAGAGTCATTAAAATTCAGCACATTATGTCATTTACAGGGTATAATGGAAACTGAGTAGGATTTTCTGTTAGACCAGGATTCAAATGCTGAGTCTACAAATTACCAGTCCTATGACTCAGGGCAAAGTGCTTCATCTCTGACGCATTGTTGACCCCTCTATAAAATGAATGGGATAGTGTCTGTCTTCCGGGATGGATACAAGGTTTCAGTGAGCAAGCACAGAGGGCCTGGCAGATGGAAGGCACTCAGCCAGAGGATGGAGACTTGGGCAAAAAGCCCAAACTAGTTTTAGACAAAATAAAATATCTACATTCTCTAGGCACGTCAAAGTTGTAGGCTAAGGTAAATTATATGAGTTTCATATTAGTTTGACCTTACTAATATTTACTGAGTTGAGCAATTACTGTAGTCTCATACTGAAGGTCATTCATCCGTTGTTTCCACCCACTTTTCTCCATCTTGTCCTACTCCTCATACCACAGCCCTCCTGTTCTAAGAGGAGCCCAGTCTCCTTTTTTGTACATATTTTTCCCTTCCAACTGTCCGCTTGCTCAGGAATTTCAAAATGCAATTTGCCCCCTGAGTTGCCAAAAGACATCTTTGGCTTTATGATTGACAGAATGTGTTGTGAAGCCTTTGGTCTTTTTTCCACATTGTCAGCTAGTCAGCCTGTTTCCATTTTCTCCTAATCAAATGTAGGCTTCTTTCTAAAGTGAAATGCATATCCCCTCATTGAATCACACATCATTTCACCAGGGCCAGCACTTCAACCTGTCTGGCTCACTTCACATTTCAGTTCTATCAAAACCTGAGCAGGTCTTCCCAAGTCAATAGTATGTATTAATAAAAAGATAAGCATGTTACATCATCTTTCTTCTATCCATGAGCCAGTTTACGAAAAGGGGGAATGCAGGTTAATAGAGATGATAAAAGGGAAGGAGAACATGATGTCATAATTGACCTCCAGTTGCTCCAGTTCCATTGTAAATATCTGCCAACCATTTCTGCTACATGGAATGGCTCTTCTGGAGTTCTCGTGCCTGAACTCCCGTGATAGCATCATTGTTCTTTCTTTGAGTGCATTAGAGAACCTTACACCTAATATTTCTCCTAAATATGGAGTGGTCGCCTTGTGAGGAGCTCCAGAATTTACTGAGAGCTATCCTTTGCTGAACGTTTAATTCTGCTAAACTGTAGCTGTCTGATTATGCTAGTGCTAGAAATTGCCCAAGAAGATTAATCCTTCAATAAACAGAATGAGAAACCCCATTTGCTAGTAACATTTAAATGTCCCAATTGGGTATTATCACCACAAAGCCTTTCTCAAGTTGTGAGCACAAGGTAGCTATTTCTTTCCATCTTTATTTTTTATTTCTTTTTTTTAAGATTTATTTTTATTGTTTTTGACAGAGAGAGAGAGAGAGAGAGAGAGAGATTCAGAGACACAGAGAAGGGGGAGGGCCCAGAACAGTCTCCATAGTTGCACATCATTGGTTTTTCCACATAATGTCACTCCACAGGTGGTCAGGGGCTGCACAGGGCAGGAACTGGGCCAGGGTTTCTCCCTGGTGAGAACCGAACTGGGGGCACTCCCCAGTTCAGCATATGGGTCCCCATGGGCCAGGGCCGGGATTCGATCCTTGGTCCCCGGGGCTACAAAGTGAGTGCTTAACCCACTGAGCCATCCCGGCTTCCCCTTTTCTTATAGGGGAGAGAGGAGACCTTTTAACAAGTCTTTTGCACAGTGAAAACATTCATTTAAGAGGTCCACTTTGTCAATGATTAGTTATAAATCATTGAATAAGTAATTGAAACTCATTTTTCTTCTATCTGTTCTGTCTCCTTTCATCTTCTAAAGTTAACAGTGCTATGACTTTATCTCTGTATGGGCAGGCCATGTCCTCCCTGTCTCTGCTGCACTTTTCTATCTAGAAGTCCCTCTTGGGGAAGCCGGGATGGCTCAGTGGGTTAGGCGCTCACTTTGCAGCGCCGGGGACTGAGGATCGAATCCCGGCCCCGGGCCGTGCGGACCCATATGCTGAACTGGGAGCTCCCCCAGTTCAGTTCTCTCTCTGTCTCTGTCTCTGTCTCCATCTGTGTATCTCTCTCTCTGTCAAAAATAAATAAATAAATAAATATATTAGAAGTCCCTCTTAATGTTCTGAAGAACAGTCCCCTTCAAGTCCAGACTCCTGCCTTTCTTCCCCACTGATATCTACTCTAATTCCCCAGGGGCAGATTAAGGTGCTCAGTCTCAGGGACTTCATTTTTCAGATTTAATTGAGCATCGGCTCTGCAGTGGGCTGCCATACTGTTGTACACAAACATAGTCTGTGCCCACATGGAGTTTACAGTCTTATGGAGAATTACAGTCACAAACACCAGTGAACAGGGTGGTGGTTGGCACAAAGGAATACAAGGGTGCTGTGGGTGTGCAGAAAAGGGCCTCATCATACCTAGAGCGATACTTTTTCTGTCTACTTCATCAGTTTGTTTATGGAGTAAGCTACTCTGTGTAGTTAGTGGCTGGCAGAGGGAAAGGAAATCTTAGCTATGGTGATTAGATTTACATTTTAAAAAGAGCCCTCTGTCTTCAGTGTAGTGAGTGGATTAGAAGGAGCAAGAATGGAAGCAGAGAGGTGATTGAGGGATCCACAGTAACAATACATAGGTACACTTGGAGGGCCACGCTGAGACAGTAGGTGCTGAAATTCAGTGACCCCAATCCTGTGTTTTTCACTCAGTCCCATCGTACTTTGTCTGCGGTCAGCTGTCCTGTCACTGAAGGAAGCTGGTACTTAGTACAGCCTGGCTAAGGTCCCTTTACGCAGTGAGCTTCTCCAGTTTGTACTCCATGTAGATGCACAGTTGCTTCCAGCTTGGGGCTCCTTCTCTGCCTTCAACTCCTGGTACCTTCTCTCCATTTCCATATTTGTTAAGCCTCAGTAGTCTGAGGCCCTGCCTTGGTCCACAGTTCAGTCCTTCCTTCCCATCACTTTATAATTGTTAAAGCTGCCCAGATGCAAAATCTCCCAAGACAGCGGCATCAGGTCTGAGCAGTTCATCGTCTTCATGAGACTTTGGATGAAGCATTATTACTACTACCTCATGCTGTTAGGTCCTCTTTCCTTCTGTGATTGCGCATGACCACTGGGGCCAGCCAGCCCTTCCGAAGCTTGATTTAGGACCTAAATTTTTCCAGAAATGTCTCTCTTAGTCATGCTCCCTCCCATATATCACAGGACCAAGAGAATAATTTCAGGTTACCTAAAGTCAGTATTTGCAATAGTTGTAGTAAAAGTGTGGCCATGGATGATGTGGACCTGAAGAAAATTTGTTTTTGTTTTTTCTTTCTTGTAGCCCATGCATCTGGGGAAAGCCATTCTAACTAGAGTGTGAATTACCATCTCTCTAAAGCATAACAGTACCAGCCAAACCTAGTCTGAGGTTTAGGACTCCTCCCTGCTTACTATGAGATGAACATTCTAGTAATGGGACACATTTACTAAAACCAATTGAGAGAGTGCCATCTTCACCTCTCTATTGACCTTGAAAGTTATTTCCATAGCACAATAACATTGTTCCTATTCAAAACTTTCAGAATCTGCTCTGTGCTCTTTTGAATATTTTTAGTGGTAGCACATGTTAATTCCTTGACGTATAGATTTGATTTATAAAAAGTGCTAAAGGTCTTTTGAAAGCCATGTCTTGTAAATGTAAAGGCCAGTAAAGCAGGAGAAATACCATTTGTAATATTAGAAAAACAAACTCCAACTGCAAAGTGACAAGACTTTTTTTCAGTACAAAATGAGATGATTCCTACAGAGAAAAATGCCATGGATTGGCAGAACCACTGGAATGAGTACGTAGCCTCCAATTGTAATATCTTCGAGGAGCAGCCTTCGTTTCAGTACTATATTTGTTAAAAAACAGAGTCAGTCATATTGTTTCTATACTGGTAGTTATCTTTTTGTTTTGCATTCAGATAGTACGTGGCATGGGAAAGTTGAAAAGGAAAATATTTTGGAAAATTTAAATTCAAAGGCTATTTCTGAAGAAATGATAATGTGAAGCCATTGTGAATTCAAATTTGACTATATGATTATTTCTTACACGTTTGTTTTTTTTATCGTTTGTTCAGTAATCTTGGTATTTAAATGATATGTTTGATTTCAAGTGGTTAAAATTTGTTAGGGCTTTTATTTGCTGGCTTTTTGTTTTCAGACCAATTTAGCACATTATACTAAGCATGATAAATTAGCTTCCCTAAGAATATTTTAAAAACAAGTTAGATAGTTTTAAGTAAAAAGAGATAAAATCAAATTACTTTCTTGAGCTCTTATACTTAATGGTGAAATAAGTAAAGGCACATAAAATGTGCTGTCAACAAGTTAGTATTCCAATAAATAGTAAATTAGATTCCAGTGGCTGCATTGCCTGGACATTAGGCTAAAAGCTAAACTTAATTTTTTTTAAGTATATAATAAATCTTGTCTTGTTGAGCAGGTTGAGTTCCACTGCTTTTTGCCAGTTATTGATCATGTGGATATACGGCAAGCCTGTTTGCCCCAAATGGTGTTTTGTGTTGCATAAGTTAGAAGTTTCATTTATTTATTTCCTCCTTGATTTCATGGTTGCTTGATTTTATCTTTTTTCATCATCTGCCCATAAAGACATTTGAGGGGAAAAAAATAATTTAAGGAAGAAAAGCTGGGAGCAAGAGAATATTTAAACAAAGAACTGAAGTAAGGAGTCATGGAGTTATGAAGGTCTGCATGAGGCCAGTAGCGGCCAAACTTTAAGGAAATAACAGATGTGAAAAGTATTACAAAAGATTCTTACATGTGGCAAATAATGTGACACTTATGCTTCTATTTAAAAATATAAATGAAACTCTTGTTTCACTTACTTTGGTTGTTTGGCCTGCATATATATTTAGTTAGATCTTATTCTTTAGGTCTTAATATGCCAGCTGCTTGTTTGAAATTTATACCCTACTCTTCTTGCACTCAAATCTACTGAGTAGGGGATGTAAGACCTGTAGAAAAGCACAATACAAATTAGATGTGCACAATGTCATTGAGATACAATTCAATTCACATACCATAAAAGTGACCCATTGAAATTGTACAGTTCAGTGGACTTTTAGTATATTCACAGTTGCAATAAGCAGTACCAAAATCAATTTTAGAACATTTTCAGCAACCCCAAAAGAAATCCTGTGCCTTTTAGTTATGACTCCCTAATTGTCCTGTTCCTCTCCCTCCCGGCCACAACCACTAATCTACTTTTTGTCTCTGTAGATTTGCCTGTTCTAGACATTTTATGTAAATGGAATCATACAACAAGTGGTCTTTTGTAACTGGCATCTTTCACTTAGGATAATGTTTTCAGGGCTTGGCCATGTGGTAACTCCATGTTTAACCATTTGAGAAACTGCAGATTATTTTCCAAAGTGGCTGCATTATTTTATATTCCCATCAGCACTTTATGGATATTCTCATTGCTCCATATCCTCATCAACACTTCTTATGTCTTTTTGATTGTAGCCATCATAGTGGGTGTGAAATGTTCTCACTGTAGTTTTAACTAGCATTTCCCTGGTAACTAATGATATTGAGCATCTTTTCATGTGTTTATTGCAATCTGTATATATTCTGTAATAAATGGGTTGTCTTATTGAGTTGTAGGAGTTCCATATATATGTATACATTATATATGTATACATTATATAAATATATATATTAGATACAAATATGATTTGCAGATATTTTCTTCCATTCTGAAGGTGCTCTTTTCACTTTCTTGATGTGTCCTTTGAAGAAATAATTTTTTTTAATTTTATAGAAGTTTACTTTCTCTTTTTTTGTGTAGATTACTTGTACTTTGCTGTTATACCCAAGAAACTTATCATCAAATTCACACAGAATTTACCCCTATTTAAAAAAAAAAAAAAAAGAAAAAGAGTTTTATAAAATTTTTAACTCTTCATGTCTGATCTGAGTTAATTTTTGTATATGGTTTGAGGTAAGAGTCATACGTTCTTCATTTGCCTGTGAATATCCAGTTATCCCAGTACCATTTGTTGAAAAAACTATTTATTCCTCCTTGCAGTGTTTTGGCACCTGTCTTGAAATCAATTTATGTCTGGATTCTCAATTTTATTGTATTAAATATCCTTATGCCAGTACCACACTGCATTAATTATTGTAGTTTTGTAGTAAGTTTGAAATCTTGAAGTGTGAGTCCTCCAACATTGTTGTTCTTTTACAAGATTGTTTTGGCTATTCTGGGTCTCTTGTATTTCCATATGAATTTTAAGTTCAATTTGTCAATTTCTATAAATAAGCTAGTTGGGAATTTCATAGTGATTGCATTGAATCTAGGTTAATTTGGAAAATATTACCAACTTAATGATATTAAATCTCCCCATTCTTTTACATGGGATGTCTTTCAATTTATTCAGATCTTTCTTTTCTTTCAGTGTTGTTTTGTAATTTTCTGAGTATAAATTTTTCATTCTTAACTGTATCTCTAAGTTTATTCTTTCTGATGCTCTTTTAAAATGGAATTTAAATTTCTTTATTTCATCTTAGATTGCTCATTTCTAGTTTATAGAAGTATAATTGGTTTTGCATATTGATCTTATATCCTGTAACCTTGCTCAGCTCAATACTTCCAACAGTTTTTCAGTGGTTTCCCTCAGGATTTTCAATATACAGTTGACCTTTGAACAACATGGGTTTGAACACTGTGGGTCCATGTATACATGGACTTTTTCAGTAAATACTGTGCATGTATTTTCTCCTATGATTTTTTTTTAAGTTTCTTTTCTCTAACTTACTTTATTGTAAGAACAGTGTATAATATGTGTAACATACAAAATATGTGTTCATTGACTGTTACCAGTAAGGCTTCTGATCAACAGTAGGCCATTAGTAGTTAGCTTTTGGGGAACTCAAAAATTATATGTGGATTTTTGACTGCATGGAGGGGGTCAGTGTTCCTCACTCCCATTTTGTTCAAGGGTCAACTGTACAAGATCACGTCACCTATGAACTGTACAAGATCATGTCTGAATGCATTTTATTGCCTTTTCTTGCTGAAATTTCTAGCTGGAATTTCCAGTAACAGGGTTGAATAGATATTCTTCTCTTGTTCCTAACGTTAGGTATAGAACTTTAGGTTTTTCATACATGCCTTTCATTCAGGTTCAGGAAGTTAATTTTCATTCCTAGTTTGTTGAGTGTTTTTCTCTTAAACGGGTGTTGAATTTTGTCAAATGTTGTGTGTGTGTTTGTGTGTTGAGATTGCTCATATAGCTTTTGTTCATTACTCTATTGATATATAGTATCTTACGGTAGTTGATTTTCTGATAGCAACTCAGCATTGCATTTCTTGGAAAAGTTTCACCTAGTTGTGTTGTAGAATCCTTTTTATATGTTGCTGGATTCGGTTTTCTAGAATTTTTGTTGAAGATGTTTGTTTTATATTCAGAAAAGCTATTGCTCTATAGTTTCCTTGTGATACTCTGATCTGGCTTTGGTCCCAGAGTTATACTGGTCTCGTAGAAAAAGTTAGGAAGTGTACACTTCTAATTTGCAGAAAATTGAAGAATTGGTATCACCTCTGCAAATGCTTGGTATAATTTACCAGTGTATCCATCTGGAACGAGGCTTGTGTGTGTGTGCAGTTTTCTAAATTACTATTTAATCTCTTTACTGGTTAAAAATGTCCTCACATTTTCTATTTTATCCCAAGTTAATTTATGTAATGTGTAACTCTAGGCATTTATCCATTTCATCTAAGTTAATTTCATTCATTGGCATGCAGTTGTTCATAGCATTTTATATTAAATTGTATTTCTGTGAGGTCAATAGTAATTGCCTCTCTTTTACCCCTGATTTTAATAATTTTGAGTCTTCTCTTTTTTTGTCAGTCCAGCTGACTTTTTGTCCATTTAGTTTATCTCTTCAAAGAAACAACTTTTTGTGTCATTGATTTTCTCTGTTGTTTTCTATTCTGCATCATTAATTTCCATTGTAATCTATGTTTTGCCTTCTGCTTGGCTTTAGCTTGCTTTTTTTCAGTTGTCTTAAGGTAGGTAGAATGTTAGATTACTGGTTTGAGATCATTTTTAATATAGGTGTTTACAGTTATAAATTTTGCTCTAAGTACTGCTTTCACTGCGTCCCATAAGTTCTGGTATAGTTTGTCTTTGTTTGTTTGTTTTTTTATCTCAGAGTATCATTTAATTTCCCTGTGATGTCTTCTTTGACTCGTTGGCTATTTAGGATTTTTTAATTTTCATATATGTGTGCATTTCCCTAATTTCTTTCTATTATTGACTTCCAGTGTCATTGCATATATTCAGAAAACACACTTTATCTAATTTAAATCTGTTTAAGGTTTTTTTGAGCTTTTTTTATTATCGAATATATATTCTGTCCTGGAAAATGTTCTCTTAGAACTTGAGAACATATATTCTGTTGTTGGGTAGGTTGTTCTATAGATAAGTTAGATCTAGTTGGTTTACAATATTGTTCTAGTATTCTAGTTTTTTGTTGATCTTCCTAGTTATTCTTCCCCTTATTAAATGTGAGATGTTCAAGTCTCCAACTGTATTTGAATTGTCTATATCTCCATTTCTGTCAGTTTGTTCTTTATGTATTTTAAGGGTCTTTTATCACAATTATAAATGTATTTGCAATTAATATCTTCCTGATGGATTGACCCTTTTATCATAAAACATCTCTCTTTATTTTTAGTTAGATTTTACTTTAAAATCTCTTTTGTTTGATATGTTGTATAGATGTGAAATTTTTATATGGTTGCTGTTTGTGTGATAAATCTTTTCCTATCCTTTTACCTTCAACCTATTTGAAGCTAGAGTGTGTCTCTTATAGACTACGTACATATAGTTGGATCTTGTTTTTATTTAGTTTGCCTTTGATCTCTGTGAATCCACTCACACTTAGTGGTATCATTGATACAGTTGGTTTGATTTACATCACAATTTAACTTCCTTTTTTCTTCCCTTTTTTTTCAATTTAAAACTTATGAGTAGTTATTTCTTGAATTTTTCATTTAATATTTACGGATGATGGATAACTGTGGGTCATTGAAATTGCAAATGTAAAATCATGGATAAGGGGGTGCTATTGTATTCTAAGTTTTATGGTTCTTCTGAAACATCTTATCTTACAGAAATTTGGTTGCTGTATCATAGTTGTCAGAACCCTTCTAACGGTAAAGATTTCAACAGAAAAAAATATTCACATATTATATGAGGACTGTCTGGAAAGTATCCAGCCATGTAATTATTCTGGTTATATTGACAATGGCTGGATTTTTTCCTGACAGTCCTCGTATACAAAGAACAATAAAAAGTTTCATCAAGTAAACAAATAAATACAAGTTATAGTCATAATTAATAGTTTCAAAAAGCCCTTGAGCCACCATTGTCTTTAGCACAGATATGTCTAATCATTTGGCTTCCCTGGGCCACATTGGAAGAAGAAGAATTGTCTTGGGCCACACATAAAATACACTAGCACTAATGATAGCCGATGAGCTGAAAAAGAAATCACAAAAAAAATCTCATAATATTTTAAGAAAGTTTACAGATTTGTGTTGGGCCACATTCAAAGCCATCCGGGCCACATGTAGCCTGCAGGCTGTGGGTTGGATAAGCTTGCTTTAGCACAAGACACAGGACTCAAAAATGGCGTCAAACAGCCATTAATCAGAGGTCAAGGTAGTTCTCCCATAATTGCAGTCTACATTCTGGAGAAGTTGGCTTTTTATGAATTCTGTAGGGCTCATGTGTTAGATCTCATAAAAGACTGAAATGCTTCCTCATAAAGGAATGAAATGCTTTCTTTTTCTCTATGTCGCCTTTTTTGTGTTCTTCTATTTCTCTTTTACTTCTTTGCTTTTTATTAAATGATTATTTTCTACAGTAACATTTTAATTTCTTTAATGATTTTTTACTATATTTTTTAGTTATTTTCTTAGTTATTTTAAGGCATATATAGCTTAACTTATTAAAACCTACTAATAATTTATACTAACTTACCATATTTTTCTGTGTATAAGATATCTCTATGTATAAGACGAACCCTACTTTTCTAACCCAACATTAAGAAATAAATACAAGGGGTACTCTGGTGTATAAGAAAACCCCAATTTCTGTTCTAGCAATTTTAGACAAAAGTATCATCTTATACACAGAAAAATATGGTAATTCCAGTGAGCTGTAGAAAGAATACACCTGTATAGCTCTATTCTCTTTTCTTTTTTACACTATTGTTATATGTGTGACATCTACATGTTACAAACCCAATGACATTGTTATAATTATATGTCATTGAAAGATGAGAGAAGAGCAAGTGTGTGTGTGTGTGTGTGTGTGTGTGTGTGTGACACACATATTTTTGTTATTAACCTTCATATTTACCATTTCTTTCTTTTCATTTGTTCTATATCAGACCTTTCCTGAAATATATCCAAACAATGTTTGCCAAAAGTATGGAGACCAGGCTGTGTGTGTGGTTGTTAGTTTGTGCATGGTCCAAATAACAGTTACCATGGACACTGCAGGTGTTTATTTTGACAGTTTATTGGCAGATGGTGGGAGATGCCTTGTTCTAATGATTTCAATGTGTGAAGCTCAGTCACTTACGGTTCTGTCCAATGAAACCCACAATGCAGTATTCAAGTTATCTACACTTTCCAACATGGGAGCCAGCAGCCACATGTGGCTATTGAACACTTGCACAGAATTGTTCATTTTAATTAATCTATACTTAACCTTAAATAGCCACAGCTAAACGCTCTCATATAGGACAATGACATTATAATCTCAGCTGTCCCCTTTCTTAACATTATAACTAACTCTCATAAAGTAGGTTAAAGGGAAGAACCCCAAATTGAGTGCTGACAGTTTCATATATAAAATTCATGAACGAGGCTATGGCATATTTTTTAAAGAAGCTGTTGTATCTGTATTAGCCATCTAAAAACTCAAATGCAGGTAGGCAAAAATCTGGTATAAACACGCCTGTGTGGGGCCAGGATCTGGGAACTACAGAGAGTGCCTGGGTTTGGCTTGGGGCTCAGTGGAGGACCCATGCTCTGCCCCCCCCATCTTGCTAAATGCCACACCAATCACCAGCAAGAAAGGCAGGTTCTTTTTTCTGCTTGTGGGAAACAAGGAAAAACAAATCTTCAAAGCTAATATTGGAAACATTCTCCTTATGCAGATGGCAGTTGAGTGAAGGGAGTGAAACCCCTACCGCTCCCCATAGCAAGTTTTTCAAAGTGCGTACTTGTGAAAGTTTTTACAGACCCTCAAAATCTTCCCTTGTAGTCTTTGAAGTAAGGAGATAGAAGCCTTATTATTCTCACTTCTTAGTAAGGCATACCTCTTGTTTTCCAATACATGTTTTTCAGATATGTATTGATGAAAGCTGAACTGCTTATAGACAAAGCAAACAAAATTTTTGTCTGATAATAACAGGCTTGGGGTGGGGGGGTTGTTCTTTAAAAAAATAAGAAATGTAGATATTTAACTTCAGGTGAGTATTCCAAGGACTGTCTGGAAAGTTCCAGCCATGTAATATGAAAAATAGAGGTATTTATGGCTGAATTTTCCTGAGACATCCCTCATATATTAATGCCCATTGTTTTCCCTTCTTGTATCAAGACATTTGGTAACATTATACACTATTATTTAATCGGCTCAAATAATGTGGTAACCATATCCCAGATGCTTTCAAACATTTTTTGAAGTCCATTTGTCATTTTAATATAATAAAAGCCTGCACTGCAAAACCTCTGACATTTAACATCTCATTTTCTCTTGGCCTACATCAACCATATAATCAGGAACTTAAGAAGAAATTATAATGTTCATCCCAATCCATCATGGGATTTAAAAACAAAAAACAAAATCCCTCTTTAGATGGATCTTAAAAATCATTTTCCCTGTCTAAGGGGGAAAATGGTGCAAAGAGAAAAGCTAAAAATCATGTTAGCTTAACCTTGTGAATAAGACTAAAGCCCCTAGATAAATAAAAATTTCCCTTAGGTGAATTCATGCTGCCTCGTCCATTGGTTCGCAGGTCATCGATCTGTACTGGGGGATTGACGAAGACGAGTGGGACAGCCCTGAGCTCCAGAAGACTCGCATGAAGCTGCTGGAGGACTGTTTGAAAACTTCTGCAGGTCCATGTTTTGTTGTGGGTATAAAACACTAATGCTTTACATTAAATTGTAGATGCATGTGAGAGATCTAGCTGAATTGTGATTCTTAAAGAGCTTTATAAATGGGGGGAAGATACTTGCTTTTCTGTCTTTCTACTTTTTAAACTTGGCTCCTTGCCCTTAGTGTGTGAGAACAAAACCCTCAGCTTTTCCTAAGAAGCACTGTAAATTAGTGGTGAATAATTTGAAGTGGTAATCAAAGGGAGGGCATGGGTTTGACAGCGATTTCCACAATGCTTTGTAATCAGCAATAAGGATTACTGTGTCAGTTGTATAATAATTGTCCTAAAATTTCTTATAATGTGTTTGATCATAGTTTCTCTATTTCTCAACGTTAGAATTTCCATCATGTTTTTAAACACAGTGGCTGAAGCATTATAAAAGTAAAACCTGATATACTTTGTCACATCTGCCAATAGGGAAGGATGCCCTGTGGGGGACAGATGGTTTATGCAGTGATTTTCAGTTGTATTGCTCAATATAAGCCACAAATTCAATCACTCACTTACTTTAGCTTAAGAAAGAACCTTATCTTGAATCCACACAGACCCTACCAGTTGATGGGGAAGTTGCCCCTTTGAATCACAGGGAATTTTGATCTGATGGATGCAGGGTAAAATTACTAGTGAATGTTATGAAAAAAAAGACCAAATCATACAATGAAAAGCTAGGTTCACTGTATCACCATAAGAACATTTAATACTTCATTGCATATCCAGCTATATTCAGCTCCACACAGGATTAAGACAGGCATGGATGAGATCAGAAATATGACCAGTTGATAGCAGAGTTCTTACTAGGAATAATAAAGTGCATAAAAGCTCTATAATATTTTTCATCCATATGTGGATGAATTATTCACCAACTACTTATTGAATGCTACTTTGTGGCACTGCTCCTTGTCCTGGGGGTAGGTTGACTTCTATGAAACAGTCATTTTGTGGGCCAGTTGCCTGTGTTTAACCTTAGAACTGGACTTAGATAAAACTTTCTGCCCTCACAGAGCTTGTATTCTTATGTAGAGTTCAGGGGAGAGGGCAAACCAAAATCAAGGAGATAAGTAAAAGAAACAGTAAGTCAGATGGTGATTTTAGTGCTATAGAGAAAAATATAGAGAGGGAGCAGCAGTGAGATGAGAGAGGTGTCACTTTCAATAGAGTAGTTAGGAAGTCCTCACTGATAAGGTGGTGACTTTGAAGGAAAAAACCAGGTGGATAGTTCAGATCAGAGCATTCCAGGTGTGTTCAGGGAACAGTTAAGCCGGCCTGTGTGCCAGAGCAGTGAAGAGCAAGAGGGGAAGAGTGGAAGTGGAGGCCTGCCATCCTGACATTCGCTGTGAAGATTTCACTTTTACTCTGAATGACATAAGCTGCGGAGAGTGTTGAACAGAAGACTGAAGTGATCTGACAATTTAAGGCCTACCATGGTTCCTGGGGGTAGGATAGAAAGTGGAACAGAGAGACATTAGAAAGCCAATGCAAGAAGCCAAACAAGACCAATATGTGGTTTAGGGGTTTGGTGAATGGACATCTAAAAATAGCATCCTGTGGTCTGAACAGAATACAAAATGTCGTGAAAGCCATGTATGATATCTGAAGAGCTAGTAGTGGAAGAGGAGTTAAGGCATTTTTCATGAGTCTGCAGAAGGCAGAACAAGGACCAGTGAATGGAAACTACAAGGAGACATATTCAGCTTCCGGTGAAGAAATTGGAGGATGTAGCATGCTCTCTCTTGGGTTTTGACGTCACATCCCCCTGAGTTCTGACCGACATTTCATAGCTGTGTGACACTGAAGGAGTCTCTAAGCTTCAGTTTCCTTATCTGTAAAATGGACCTGATGGTAATAGTTACCTACCTCCTAGAGTCCTTCTAAGAATGAAAAGAAATTATAGAGCGTTTATAGGGTCTCATGTAGAGTAACCCACAATAAGTGGTGGTGGTTATTATCATCTTCCAAAGCTGTCCAAAGATGACATCACCTGGCTCACATTGGAATGAGTGCATCACCAACAAAGTTGTCATGAAAGCAGAGATTACAAACCACTGACAAGGAGGGATGGTATAGAGGAGATTCAAAGGTTGGAAGACAGGTTGGGACAGATTCCTTCATGCTTAGAAAGCTAGATTTGGAAGGTATAAAATGCTGTGGGTGTGCCCAAAGAGAATCTCGGGTGCTGTGATCTCCATCACTCTATCCTGATCCAGCTTCAGAAATTCAGGAGTAAGAGAGACAGTCTCCCCTTTCTACTACCCTGTAGAGTGATGTACCCAAACTAACCAGAATTAGTCATGGCAATTAATTCCAACAATTGGCTGCTGGTAGGGGCATGAAAACTTTAGACTTTGCAAGTTGGCGCAGGTTCTGAGAGCAAAAGTTAACTGATAAAATACCAGTAACAGCCTATGGAGTGTAAGCAAATCATTTATCCCTCCTGCTGCTCCTTTACGTGTTGAAATTCAGGGCGACCTAGACAAAACCTTGTGGCTAGAACTAGGATTACTCACCCTGGTGATCCCAAATCATACAAGGCTTATCTCACTTCTTACAGGAAAAAGTACTGCTCTCATGGCCTTTTCTGTTATAACTATGGTAACAGTAGGCATATATGTGTCGCTTTTGAGCTCGTTTTCTTGCTGCTCCCTTGTGACATTTCTAGAAGTCATAATGACCCCTGTGGGCTGCAAAGCATGGCATATTACTTCCCCTGATGGTAAAGTCTTTGGGAAGAAAATTCACCATTGCTGAAAAAGAAAACATGTTTATATCTTCAAAGCCTTCACAGATGTTAGCCCTTATGTGAGATACAAATGAATTCGGGACCAAACAATTCATTTTGAGTACCCAGGTAATTAGAGCCCAAAGGAAACTTGAACTTAAATGTTATATACCCTTGGCTCTTTTCAGTTTCATTTGCTAAAAGTTGTCCTTTGGGACATGGCCTGAGGGCCTAGAGACATGCAGTCTGCTGCTGTTTGCACACATGTTCTTGCACGCATGGTCACAAGGAAGACAGGGTGATAGAGTAAGGTGCCCAGACCTGGGTCCAGTTCCCCTCTCAGAATATTAACTCAGAAGACGTGTTTTTCTGAGAGCGCATCATCTCTACTGAGGAGGAACAGCATTTGTAGGTGTACATGGAGAAAGGAACATATAGTGGGAAAAGCCCAGGATTTTTATTTCACAACCTGAGTTAGAGCCCTGGTTCTGACAAAGCAGGTCACTAGCCTCATCATCTTTCAATGATAACATCCAAAAACCAGGAAACAACAACAGTTAAACTAATAGTAAATGTTGAATAAACCATTAAAGGTTTTTGTGGGATGTGAGAGTTCTCTGTGTAAACTATAAGGAGCTACACAATCATTAGTTATTATTGTGATTTATTTTCAAATGAAACTGAAGTACTTTTCTTCATACTGGACATTTATTTGATATTGGAAATGTTTCCCTCTGGAAATGTCTAAATGTAGAAAGTATTAAGATTTCATTCAGACAGGGAATGTTAAAGTCAAATATTAAGGGAGTTTGAGTGCTTTTTTAACAAACATTGTAAAATGTAGAGGCAATAAATTTCCTAGATATGAATTTGCTGGAATTTACTTGATAAGACCTTTATCTGCTCCCAATGGGGGGATTTTGACCAGGAATGTAGCTAAAAAAGAAACCACTCAGAGGATTGCCTCAGCCTTCACACAGTGTAGAAATTTCAGTAGAATCTCCCCCACCACAAGTCCCACCCACTTAGTCCATGAAAAATCCTTATAGAGTGGGGAAGGATTATCACCTCTTGGAAAGAGCAATGTGCATGTAAATGCTACCAGTCCCGTCCCTGCCCCTCTTCATGAGGTGTGTTTAGGGGGAGAGTATTCTTCTCATCGTCCCTCTAGATTTGGAGTACCTCAAGAGAATTGCTTGTGGAGTTTGAGCATTGATGCTGGACCTTGAGCAAAGTTCTGCCTCTTGACAAAAGTTGATAATAGTGAGTGCTCTGCTGACTTGAAACCCTGGAGCTCGGAAAGCTTTGTTATTACAGCATTAGGGGAGCTGCCCCCTGGTGTGTAGGAGCTCTAAGGACCCAGACAGTATCTCACTATATTCCCTCAATCCAGGGTAGATGATGTGGAAATTTTCTGAGGGAGAGACACTGGCAGGCTGCCCTAGAAAAGTCAGGCCATGCCTCCAAACCCAATAAGGGGGAGGGAGCAGTGGGGTGGACTAGTTACCACTGCCAGAGACAGGAAGAGGTGACTCCATGACTTCACATTCAGAGGGGCGTTCCCATGTCTTAGACTCAGGACCAAGAGAATGCTGCCTGCTGTATGCTCTGTCAATTCTCGTAAGTCTCTGGAAGCCAGAACCCACATAGCATCCTCATTGGAGCCACCAGATCCCACAGATATAAACAGACATAATTTGCCAGCATTGGATTGAGAAGTAGCCAAGACCACAACAATGGGACTACTGGTATTCTCACCTGAATGCAAGCAGATACCAAAGCAGGCTTACCCTGCACGCCCAGTACATACGCACTGTCATCAGTGGCACAGATGGCGTGGGAGAGACAATGGGGAGCAGCCATGCTTTTATCTACCACAGGTGGCTCCTGGCAGTGGCATGTAAGACCAGCATGCAAAGTGGGAAGAAGGAAGCTTAGAGCACTACATTTTGAAGTAGGCTAGATTTTACCCAGAAATATAAAAACTTAAGGGATTGGAGTGAGAAATCCGTCATTATTCACCAAGTTTAAGTTTGCCACTACGTAGAAGAGTAAACACAAGACAAAGCCAAGTCCATTGCAGTTACTGTTAAAAACTAAGCCATTTCATATGTGCTCATCCCTGGGTAACACCACTGAATTAAACCTGCAGTTTATAGATTAGGACTTTGTCACCCAACTGTGTCAGCATTCTCCTCCCAAATTAAATTAAGCCTACCTGAAGTTCAGACTCTGTTTATTAATAGTTTCTTTCAGTAATTTTCCATTAAAGAAAATTGTACAGTGAGAGTTCCTAACCCATGAATTTGAAAAGAGAATTACAGTGTTTTTATAACAGTTTAGCTTTGGAAAAATATTTCATTTTATTCACTGTCTAATATATTATTGAATTGCCATTTTAGGTCTACTAAACAAAGTAAACATGAAAAATTAAAACAAATATTTTAATCTTGGTTTCTACTTTAATAAAATGTATAAATTCTGTGTATGATTTAGTTCTCACATTTATAAATACAGGTTCTCTAACCAAAACCTACTAAAATGGGAAAATAGTCATTGATTTCAATTGGAAAATCATCAATTTAAATAATCTAGATTTTTTAAAGTTCTCTCTTTAAACATGTAGAT
>PVKE010012371.1:0-38466 GCA_004027555.1 Craseonycteris thonglongyai | reverse complement strand
GTGGGGCTGGGGGTGGGGGGAAGTATCCCAAAGTTGGAAGATTCTACAAATATGCATAATACCTCAGATTTTATTTTCATTATACAAATAAAAAGGTACTCTTCAGAGAGTGCTGACTATATGCTAGGCATTGTGCTAGGTATTCTATGTACAGAATCCTCATTTGCTTCACTCCCCTACTTTTACTGTTGAGGTTATTGAGACACAGAGCGGCTGAGTGACTTGCCCTGGTCATAATGCTGATACGGTAGAGCCTGGCTTTCTGCCAGGTATGGGGGCTTCAGACCCAGGCTGCTTGTGTGTACTTGAATATAGCCTTGAGTGCCTTTAACTGCCTATAATTTCATTCTCCTATAATTCTTATTTTTATTTCTGTTTCTTTCTGAAGGAAGACCCCTAATAACCATTGTAGGTGTTCAGTAATATAACCAATGATTTCAACATTTTAGCTTATCGTGTAAAATTATTATATCAAGTAGGTAAATGTGTGTGGATGAATGGAAATGAAACAGCATGTTTTGCTACAAGTCACTGCAGAAATGGAGTCTTTATGTTTAATGGAAAATTACTTTTTGCCTTGTAACCAGTCTGAAATTAACCTCTGCCTTACAACGAAGTCTTGCATGGCAGACAGGAACTTACAAAAAAGAAATGAACTGACTAACATGTAACCAATAGAAAGAGTGTTAGGTTAGTAGTGAGAAGACTGGGATTCCAGGCCCTAGTTTCTCCATTTGTACACTTAGGTGGATGTCAGTGGTGGCGGCGGTGGTGGTAAATATGGCTTCTAAGATCCATTTTCTAAGTCACTTGGGTGCTGAGGAGACACATGACTTTGGATGGACACAGGCCAGCATTTGAAATCCAGATCTGTTATGTATCACTTGTGTCTGCTTGGATAAATTACCTAGCTTCTCTGAACCTTGGTGTCCTCATCTATAACTCCATTAGACTGGGGTGAAAATTAAGTAACACCATGCTGCTAAAATTCCTAGGATCCTGCCTGGCACTGAGTGATGCTTAAGAAATGCTTGTTTCTCTCCAGCACGAATCTGTTATCTAAATCGTCAGTCACTGTTACATGTTGAATGGTGCTCTCCCAGAATTCTCATGTTGAAGTCCTTAACTTCAGTACTTCAGAATGTGACCTTATTTGGAAATAGTGGCATTACAGATGTAAGCCGTTAAAATTAGGTTATATTAGCATAAGGTATGCCTCTAATCCAACATGACTAGTATCTTTATAAAATTCGAACACAGACACATGCACAAGGAGAGCGCCTCGTAAATATGAAACCAGAGATTGGGATGATGTGTCTAACAGCCAAAGATGGCCAACAGACCACTAGAAACTAGGAGAGAGTCCTGGAACAAATTCTCTCTCACAGTCCTCAGGAGGAATCCACCTTGTCAAAACCTTGAACGCAGACTTCTAGCCTCTACAACTACAAGAGAGTGAATTTTGGCGTCTAAAGCCATTCAGGTGAGACAATCTGTGATGGCAGCCCTGGGAAAGGAATGTAGTCATTTCTTTAGTTTGATCTCTGGATCCCTTCGTTTGAGAAGTTTGCCAAGAGAATCCAGTGGAGAACAGCACAATCTTAGGCAGCTAGGCCCATCTCTGCTCCCTCAGTGGGCCTGAATTTTCCCATCTGTAAAGTGAGGGGGCAGGCCTGGTCCCTGCCAGCTTTGCCCTGTTTTCTAGGGCAGGGTAGCCAGTCTGTTAGGTTCCCTGTTAGTGCCAGACTTTGCTACTTAAATCAGAAGCTGCATGTAGTGCCGTGCTGTGGAATTTATAGCTGCATCTATCCAATTACTTCCCATTTAGTGCTGTGCAGCATTTCCCCAAATACACCGCCAAACCACTGCAGTGGTGGGCCAAGCTCTCTGAGTACCAGGATCAGTTGTTTTTCTTACACTAATTGGCCCCATGATTTGTTAGGCTGCTGCCTTGGAAAATGAACTGTCAGTCAAAGGAATTAGCGCAAAATTGCCCCTTTTGGCGAAAATGCACTGAGCACCATCCTGTAGCCATCTCCTTCAGCTCACCTTAGGGTCTCCGAGGGTGAGATCGACGCGAACGAATTAATTCAAACCCTCGGCTCTATCGTCATTTTCCTGCTCGTGACAAGAACACTGAGACTCAGAGCGGTTCAGCAACTTGCCCAGTCGATGTTCAATCAATGGGTGAAGTTCCGAGCTGGTGTTAAAAAGTCGGTGTGATGACAAATATCATGCCTATGTTGCTACATCAGGTTGTCTCCTTAAGGGCAGTGATTGTCTGGTCCTGCCCAGAACTCTGCTCACGTACCCCTCCTTTCCCTCCCTCCTGGCATACAGTTTCATGTCTGTGCCCACTCAGAGACAGCTGAACCCACGACAGCTTACCCAGGGCAGATGTAAGGAGGCCTGGCTTAGTCACTCAGTACTTCCTGAATCAAATACACACTACCACTCAGCTCTGCCTCCCTGCTCCCCACTCAAGTCTAGTAATGGGGCATCTGCCTTGATCCAGAAACACTATGGCAGACACTGTGCTGGGTGCTGGGGGAATACCACGCTAGAGATCTGTCCTGGAGGAGCTCGTATTCTCTGTGGAGACAGTGAGTCAGGTGCCTTTGTTGAATATTTTCAAAGAAACCCATTCTCTTTCTTCCTAACACATACCACAGTCTGTAATTACCTCCTCCTTTGCATGATAACCTGGTTAATATCTGTCTCCTCCATTACTCTGCAGAGACAGGGAGAGCCGTCCCCAGCTCAACACTGCATCCCCAGCACCATGTCTGACACTCAGTGGAGGCTCAGAAATGACGTGTGGAATGACTAAGAGAGCGCGGTACTCATGCCATAATAAAGGTAAGAACGGGGTAGGGAGGGAGGCCTGAACTGACTCCATTAGTCGGAGCTGACTAGCTAATAATTAGTAAGCATGCTGGTGGTAGGGATCAAGATGTGCCATCCAGAGGCAGGACAAAGAGACATGAAAGGAAAACAGCATTTCATAGATGGGGCACTGCAATCAGATTGGGATTAGACCATAAGATGCTAGGCAGAAAGTGGCAGCGAGAGAGGGCAGCAGGGGCTAGAGGAAGCAGGATTTCGAAGGCAAGATGAAAAGTTGGGGTGGCGGTGAAATTGGCTAGGTCCTTTCTCCCCACCTCTGCTGCTCTTTTAACTGCAGGCTGCAAAAGGAGTGCTGCTTCAGGCTAGAGATCAGGGAGCTGAGTGGTCCCTCCTCTGGGTGTTAGGGGTGGGGGTCACTAACACGGTGTGCCCAGGGGAAGCGCAGCTGAAGTGCTGGAGTGGGTGATTCACAGGCGACAGGTGGTTTACAGGTGAACTTGGCTGTCCTGCTGGAGCGGGGGGTCTGAGCGCCCAGGTCAGCTGGCAGACGGATTTGGACAACCACCTTTCCGCCCTGGGCAGACACTCTGGTTTGGGAAGTCTGGCAAAATGTCTATGAGCAGAAGATGAATTCTACCTTCCTCCACGCCCGCTTCCTGATGCACAACCCGTGACCCACAGAAGTTCATGAAAGCGCTCTGGCCACAGAGGAGGGGGCTGTCTTCTAAGAAACCTTGAATGAAGGGGCTGATAGGGGCTGATGGTGGGGCACCGTCTGGTTTAAATGGCTGCCCTGGAAGTTTTGGAGACAACTGCATATGTGTCCTATGTCCTAGCTAAGTCTTTAGGTCACTTTATTTAGAGTAAGCATGGACTGTGTGCAGACGGGTCTGAGTCGTTCCTTGGCTCTCACTTTTTTCTCCACTGGATGACCTTAGGGGAGTCACAGAACCTGCATTGGGCCTTGGTACACCTGTCTGTGAGACGCTGTCTCAGAGGGCCACTGTGAGGATGGCATGGGCAGCTGTCAGGTTCCTGGCAGAGGTGAGTGGTGGGGGTCTGGGAGGGCCAGAAAGCACACTGGACACTGAGCTGAACAACCTGGAGTCCTGCATCGCTGTCCTGTCAGAGAGCACTCACCGAGGGCCGACTAGGGGCTGGACTCCCTGGAGGCGCAGGAGTGAGAGATGCACAGGCCTAGTGGCAATCCCTGTCCTCCCAGGGCACAGTCTGCAGGCCACGGCCCGGTTCCTGGACAATTTTGCAATAGGATGTGCTCAGTTCTCACATAGTTGGAGCTGCCGGCCTGGGCTGAGGAACACATGACAGGGACAGTGAGCCCTGCTGGGGCAGGCTGCCAGGAAGAGGAGGCATTGAGGCCCATTCACAGACTATAAGGAGTCACAACACAGAAAGGACAAGCACACAACACCGCACAGGCGGCAGCTTGTGCAAAAGCCGGAGCAGAACAGGTGGCCTCAGGAATTCCGAGGGTCCTGAGGTTGGGTGTTCACAGGCTGAGGGCACGAGGTTATCCGCATGGCCGTTCTGTATGGCCTTCCTAGGACAACTTCCCAGTGCCATCTAATGACACATAGGCCAGGGCCAAAAGGTGGAGGCCTGTCACGTCATTTTAAGGGTTCTATCGAGATTTCATAGATGAGCCACTGAAGGACTGGTTCCTGGGGCTCTAAACAGGGTTTCCCTTCCCAGTTGGGTAGCTATCCCGCTCTGTGTTCCCCGAGCCTCTTGTCTGCATTCCCCGGGCTCAGAACACTTACTCTTCCGATACGCAATGACCTGTCTAAGTGTCCATTCATGAACCTGCACGTAAGTTACCCCCTCGGCACAGAGCTGTGAGGATCACATAGACCAGCAACGGCAAGTAGAACGCATCACTGACTCCCCTGACCCACCCCTAGGCTGCTCTGAGCCCTTTCCTCTCCGGGCCTCACCCTCGGCCTATAAAGGCCTGAACAAACACTAACACAGTTTCTAACAGCTCAAGGCCATATCCCTAGGATGACTCTAGCCCCCTCTTAAAGTGCCTGCCTGAGAAAACTCATGGCTGTCAAAAGAATTTACTGTTTGTTCCCTCCAACCTGATGCTAAGGCCCATGTCTCCCAGTCTTGGTGGGAGGGGAGGAGCCCGAGGTTGGATAAGCACCAATCAGTGAATCGCGATGGGTTTCACATGCACTAACACACCTGCCCACCTTCTGTAATTTTTTGAAGCTACCCTGGGCTGATCTGCACAGGTTCCTGTTAAATCTCCCTCTCCCTTTCTGCCTTTCAAATACCCAGCCACCTCTGCATAAGTCGGAATGGAGCTCAGCTTTTCATTGTATGTGCTATCTCATTTCTTATGACCCTGGAATCGGGGGCAGGCTGGGTGGAGAATAGAGAGAAGATGGTGCAGTGGTTAACAGCATAGGCTCTGGAGCCAGAGGTCAAAGCCTGGCTCGCTATTCACAAACTGTGATAGCTGGCTTGTCACTCACCTGTGACTTCGCTTTCTCACCTGTTTAATGGGAATAATTGGTCCATCTCACGAGAGCTGCTATGAGAATTCCATGAATAAACACACATGACATGCTTAGCAGAGTGTTCAGGACACAGGAAGTACTTAATAAATGTTATTAAATGAGATTGCTATTTCTAAGTCATGTGAAGCCTATCCCACCAGAGAGCATCTTTCCTATTTATGCCAAGTACATGCCCTCACCTAGCACACATCCTGGAGCAGTGTTGACAGCTAACAGATATTTAAATATTTACTGACTGACTGACTCATGTTAGAAATGCTCACCCTCACTCTCTTATCCACTCCTACATACTTTTCAGTCTCGTCCCAGAACTGAGCTTTGACACTGGGTGTCTACACGGGAGCCCCTGCAAGGTGCTTGAGTTCACCTCCACATAATGTGTGAGGACTCTGGACAGCTTGCAGCCTGGCCATAGGAAAAAGAGGCACCGACGGCTGACTTTTCCCGGACAGCCTTCATACAATGGCATTCTACCAGGGTGATGAGGATGTGAGTCCTCGTGACACCCAGCGAGGAGCTGTACACGGAGGTGGCCTGACATCCTGGACACTCCGGACTCGAATGAGCAAAAGCCAAACGTGGCTTGAGGCTGCTTTATTACACTCTTCCTTTGTGGAATGGAATGACGGGCAACGAGATAGGGGTTGTCAAGTTTGGAAATGGACAATAAGATGTCTTCCGAGTGAGGCACACAAAAGAGATGAGCTAAAAAGACAGCAGCTCCAAGAGCATCGGGAAGCACAAGGAGTCGCTGGGAGCCTGGAATTGTAACAGAACAAAGACCCCCACTGAAGCGCGGCTTCCCGGACCAGGTGCAGCTGCAAGCAGGTGAGCAAAAGGAGGACAATGCAGGGAGCTCCTACCAAATGCCTCCGCCCACCTCAGGACACTGGTTCCAATAAATAGGCATCGAGCAAGTTTTCATCATTTGGATACAATGGGAAGTAGCAAGGGACTCAGCCAGTGGTGGTGGGGGGGAGACATTCTGGAGCTCCTACACGCCTGATGCTTACGTATGGGATCAAATTTAATTCTCATGGTAAGCCAAGGATGAAGGTTTCATTATCACTTATTTGACACAGTGGGGCACTGAGGCTCAGAGAGAAGTTGCAGGCTTCGGTTCAAACTGCTAGAAAATGAAAGTCCTGGTGTTGGGACCCTACCCCCCGCCCCAACTAACTGCCAACTCCAAGAGCATGATAATAATATACTGCTCCTTACACATTTGATTCGTTACGTGTCTTCTGCTGGAAGTCCAAGGGCTGTCGGGAAGTATCCAGCCAGGTAATACAAAAAATACAGGCAGTTTTTGCCTGGATTTCTTTTTTCTGGCTAGCCTTTGCATGTCTTCTAAAACATACATAAGCTATCTCTACATCCATCCATCTATCCATCAACCAGCCCCATTTTCTCCCTCCCCCTTTCCCTCCCTTCCCCCTTCCCTGTTTTGATAAAAATATAATCTGCTTTTGTGGGCCCACAGAATACAAAGCAAGCACCTTATTATGTTATTCACGACTCTTTGGCATCGAACAGTTAATATTCACTTCATACTCATATGTGCAAGGCTTTATAGCTTTTAACACTCTAATTTACTATCTCATTCATTATCTCATTTTATTATCCCCATGATAAAAGGAGGAAGTTACTTAGTCCAGCGAGTCTCAGCAGCCTGCTCAAAGTCACATCTAATGGGTAACAGATCTGATATTAGCACCCTGTAGGACCTTCCGTGTGCTAAGTCTGAGCTCTTTTTGTATTGTCTTCACAGAAACAATAAGTGCTGAGGTTAAGAATATACACTGGACACTGGAAACAGGCTGTGTGGGTTCAAATCTTGGCTCTTCCATTCACTAGTTATGAGACCGTGTGAAATACGTATACTGTCTATGCCCCAGTTGGCTCCTCCATAAAAATGAACATAATGAAGTACCTACCTTATGGAGTTGTGACGATTACGTAGGTTACAATGTTCCATACATTTGTAACAGTAGCTACATCTAGTACATATTATGTTAGGTTTTTGTTTATTTGTATGGGTTTTTATTTCTGTGACAATGTGCCCCTTCTCCTCTTGTGGCGATCCTCCTGCAGTTGAGAGGACCTTGGAACTGGCTCAACACCACTCAGTTAGGAAGGGGAGGAGTTAGGATTTGAACCCAAACTTGTCTAACTCTTTCAGATGCTTCATTGACTCGTACTTGCATTCCTCCCTCTGGGCTTAGATGCGGAAAAGGACCTGGGTTGAGTCTCTCTATCTTGGCCCAGAATAGGGACGTCTGCCCCCTGGGGCCATGCCATTATGAGGACACACTCTCAGCCCCATTAGTTTGCACCACTGTATACATACATTTGTTCATTCAATAAAATTATTCACTGACTACCTCCTATGTTTCAAGCACCATAGTGGACGCTCAGGACTCGATGCTGCAGTAAACATGGTCCCTGTTCCTCCCGAGTTCAAGGTCTAGTGGGGAGACATGCATGGACAATAGCAATGTGGTATGCTGGGGGCCCTGAGAGGGAAGGGCAGGGTGACAGGGGAACCCAGGTGGGGGTGCTTCGACTGGTAGAGGGGTGGGGTAAGTCCTAAGCACCTGCACTCTGAGAACAAAGAGAAGCATTTAGAAACAATTTCCTATTTTCAAGAAAAAAAAAAGTTAAGAATCCTTGCTTCCTTTCTTTTTTGGACACAGAATGAAAGTCCATTTCTTGTTCAGGAAAGGAATGCTGAGAGAGGGGATGGGCCTTTAATCCTGTCATTTCCAGAAGAGGAAAAGCAAGTGGAAGGTGAAAACGCAGACAGCCAGACAGATCTGGGCTCACACAAGGACTCAGGCAGGGCGCAGCTGTGGGCGCACTAGGCCAGCGCAGCATCGGGTCTGGGTTCTGAGGTGCGTCGGAATGACAACCGGGACCTGGGTCCACGTTGTGATTTCTCCGGCTTATTTCCAAAACTGCTGAGAAGCAACACAGGTGACCTAAGTGAGACAGAGGTTCAGGTAGAAGTAGATGGTGCTCCTTTGTGCCCAAGGTTCACATTGGGGTACCTTGTGGAGTGGGGACAGATATTTTGCTGGTCAAAAGGTGGTGTACTCCGTTGGCTTTGAGCCTTTTCAGCACTGGAAACAAAATCCGAGGGCTGTCCAGAAACTACCCAGCCATGGAATGTGAAAAATAGAGGCATTTATGGCTGGATATTTTTCTGGACAGCTTCCATATGTCACCACATAAGGCACTTGCTCTAATGCTGGGACTCAGGCCTTGGGTTCATTTTGTGTCATCAGAGGATCAATCTCTACTCATCTCACGTGAGACCCAGCTTTAGTTTTCTCATCTACAAAATGAGACCATAAAACACTTGCTTTGCAGGGTGACTCTGAGGAATAAAATAGATACTGCATATCAAGCATGTTGTCAAGATCCCAATACGTTTCCAACAAATGGTAATGGTGAGTGAAGCTGTCTTCTAATAATCATTACAACCCTGGGCAACAACTGCGCCTCTCGTTTCCTGATCTGTAAAATGGGGATAATACACTGTACATCACAAAGCTGTGAATGAAATGAGATGACTTCTCTAAGCACCTAGAAGAGGACCAGAGCATCCAATGGGCTCAAGTGCTAAGAATCTTGGAGCTGACATCTTCAAAACTTGTATTTTTCCTTTTCCTTTTCTGATTTCACGAAGTATAGTTTCTTTCTTTCACTTGTTCCTTAGTTTTTCACTCCTTCAATGGTATTGATCGAGAGTCCCTGCTATGAGGGACACAGCAGGGCAGCTCTGCTGGCTGTCACTCCTCGCTACAGCTATTTTCAAAGGAAGGCACTGAGCAAAACCTCAACATGGAAACCTTTGCAACACTCTCTTTATGGTTCTGAGCAATTCTAGCAGCAAAACCCAAACGTCTTTTTCACTTTCCTAGACACACACAGATTTGGTTTCCAGAAGCACCTTCTTGGTTAACTATCCACAAAGGAGCAAAGTGGGGAACTTTGGATACAGTCAGGGTGGAATCAGCCAACCCCACCCCTAAGTCACCAGTACACACTCACTTCCTTAGCATGAGTAGGATTTCAGTCTCATCACTTGTTCTGATGTCTCCTCACATGATTTTGAAATGGTGAACACAGCGTATCTCCTGTAGGTAGACCTCCTCGATCATCTCCTGATGGAACTCATCACTGCTTCTGCGCAGTCCTGTCTCTTCCCCAAATCCTACCAGGATCCCTGGACACAAATGCCCAGGAGGCTGGGCTGCTTGGAAGATAGGAGACAGGCCTTATGGATTTGGTTTTGGGGAAGTCACTGATAGCTAAAGTACCTGGCCTGTCCTACTTCTGGGTCACAGAAGAGTGCCTTCCAACCACCTTGGCTGGTATGGAATGCTTGCAGCCTTCTTCCTCAATCACTTGTCTTGAATTATTTGTGCTTCGTATCCTCACTCACCCTGGTTTGCCTTGCTTTTGACCTATGGTTGGCTTCCTGCTAAAAGCTCTTCTTTGGCTACAGCTTTCCAAGACTGATCTATGATTTCTCCATGTAGTAAAATGTGAACTCTTTTTCAGGCTGAGTTGACTCAGTTGGCTCTGAGAAGATCCTTGTACCTGTGCACTGAGTTGACCCCTGGACTTTCAGCAAGGCAAGGATATGGGACAGGACTCCATTAGAGCTGAGAAAATTTAGGGATGACCTCCATTGGTTCTTCACAGTGGGTGCGACTCACTGAGGCTAGAGTCTTTGTGTCTTTAAGAGTGCCTGGCTGGTTTGTCCCTCTGCCCTTAGTTCTGTCTGCTTACTTTGGACAACATGAACTGAGGTGGGCTGAGGTTGTGACCACCTTATTCTGGATTGGAGAGGTAGAAACAGCAGCTCTCTAGTCCTGCCTTATAGGACTGAGTGGATCTGCATAGTGACCACCAGTCCTCCTCCCCAACTACTTCCCAGCTGCTGGGAAAGCCAAAAAAGGCACCTCGCTGTGTCTCAGTTGCTTTTTAGAGGTGAGGATTAATGACATCATGCATGTTAAGTGATACCCCAATGGCTGGCACAGAATAGAGATTCAACATATTTTATTACAGTGAAGATAGGTAAATTAGGGCTCAAAATCACTAATGACATTTGGTAGTTTGTTAAAGTAGTACTTCAACTTTTGATGGAAAAAAGAAAGAAAGAAAGAAAGAAAGAAAGAAAGAAAGAAAGAAAGAAAGGAATGGCATTCCATGTTGTATGGAAATTGGCTTGAATGAAAGTGTGGAGCCTTGACTATGAGAAGAAAATTCTGTGGTGTGAGGGTAAGTAGGGTTAATAACACAGGGAGATGACATGGGACACTCTGGTTAAAAACAAATGAAAGAAATCCTCAAATGCCAGGATGAGAATTTGAGTTTGATATGCCAGGGACAGCAGTCTAACATAATTTGTGAAAATATTAAAGCAGAGCACCCATTAAAAAAATAATTGCAGGGAATTCCAGGATATCTGAACAGGCTGAGCACTTGCCTTGCAAATGCGAGGTCCCGCGGCCTGAATCCTGGCTCTGACACATGCAAACTCATGTGCTGAGCTGAGGCACAACTGGTAACCGCCAGGAGGGAAGGGAAGGTTCTTACCCTGTGCACACCCACATCCACCTGTGTGGAATGAAACTGTGTCACAACTAATGAAGTACAGCTGTGGAGACTGCACTGAGCACTTTCTCTCTCACCTTCTCTCAAAAAATCATTGCACATACAGGGAGAAGGAATGGGTCCCACTTAGAGAAATGACAGTAAAGATAAAGATGAGAATGACGGCAATCACACCAATAATACTGTGGACTGAATGTTTTCTTCTTGGCAATCACCATGCTAAGAACTTCCAGGCATTATCTTATTTGAGCCTCAGCAATTTGAGTGCCCCAGCAATAACAGACATAAAATTCATCGTGTATGTTCCTGGTCCACAAACCTGTCCGCCTTGAGAGATTCCTTTTCTACTCTGTCACTTCAGGGCTTTAAAGTTCCTGGGCCCTGGCAAAATCAACTCATAGGTTACCTCCTCACAGGAGCAGAGTCTCCCCTGATCACCCAAGCTAGAGGCCCCCCCACCCCATTAATCCCAGTCATATCACCATTTATCGTGGGCTTCAGAATACTTATTACTCTGAAATGAATTGGTTCACCTGTGTCCTTATTTATTATCTTGCCTGCTTTGCTTACCACTACACCCCCAGTACCCAGAACCTGCCATATAGTAGCTGATCAATAAACTCTTGTTGAACAAATAAATCTATTCATCCACCAAGGCTCAGCTCAAAGTTCCTCCCCACACTCTCACCCCCAAGCTGGATCAGTGTCCCTTTTCTGGGTTTCTATATTACTCCCTTTACCTATCACAGCCCTTATCATATTGTATCATCAATACAGATTGTATTCCTGTCTGTTTTTCCAGCTAGATTCTGGCCTCAAAAGGTGACAGGGCTTTTTAATTATTACATCCTCAGTGTCCAGACTTGTCTCTGGTGATGATCAGGCATTAGAAAAATGTCTGTTCAATATA
Organism: Craseonycteris thonglongyai; assembly: GCA_004027555.1. NCBI lineage: Eukaryota > Metazoa > Chordata > Mammalia > Chiroptera > Craseonycteridae > Craseonycteris > Craseonycteris thonglongyai. Next base: position 26,532 of record PVKE010012371.1, on the reverse strand, counting down.
TAGGCTGATGAATGCATAGATGGATAAATTAATACAGTAAAGAATATCTAGACAATGATTTTTTTCCAGTTGTGGCAATTAAAATGTATAAACATTGCCAGACATGCTGTATACTCTCAAAAACCCATGGCTTAATATATGAAGATAGGCTAGGTTAACCATGAAATCTCAGTGGCTTCTTATAACAAAGGTTCACCCTTGATTCAAGCTATGTGCCCAACCTGGGTTGGCAAGACCTCTGATGCACAGTCAACACTAGGCCTAGGTTGATGGATGCTTCCATACCACCACCCTGGCCTTACAGTGGTCAAGGCAGGAGAAGGAGCTGGAAGGCTGCATCCAGGTCTTACGAGCTTGGCCTAGTAGTGATGTGGGTCACTTCTGCTTAGAGCCAGATGAGTCCCACGGGCCCTAATTGCAGAAGCTGGACATGTGGAGGAGCCATGGCTAAGAGGTGGGTAGCAATGGTCTCTTCCACACTTGGGGATCACAGAATCCCTAAATGACATTCTAAGTACCAGTGCTCCAGTGTATTCCAGGTTTTAAGAAATGTCAACCAGGGTGCTTTAAGTATTAGTTCACCAGTGTCTAAGTTTTATTTATTTATCAAAGTCATGATTAAGTACCAATTGGAGCTTTATTTTTCTTCAGTAAACTACAGTGTGATGTCACAGAGTTGATATGACTCTAACCTAAGGTAGAAAATTTTTTTTTGCGAATTCTTTACAACTTTATTAAAGGCAAAATAAAGCTTCTCTCAAGTTTTTGAAATAATAGCTCATATATATGTATATATGGTCTACTTGGTACCAATGTGGTCAAACTTTTATTTATATGATATCTAATCTTTATAACAGCCATGTAAGATAACATGATACTCTATCTAATTCCAATTTCAAAAATGGGAACACTAAGGCTCGGAGGGATTAAGATTCTTGATCAAGTTCACACAAATCATAAGGATTCCACTGAAGTTTGAACTCAGGTCTATCTGAACACAGCTCACAGAACCCATTACCATCTAACTGGAGTGCAGTGTTTCTGGAGGACAGTGGGAGCAAACTGCTGAGACTGACTTTTTCTTTCTTTTTAAAAGATTTTAAAAAATTTTATTGTTTGAGAGAAGGTGTGTGTGTGTGTGTGTGTGTGTGTGTGTGTGTGTGTGTGTGTGTGAGAGAGAGAGAGAGAGAGAGAGAGAGAGAGAGAGAGAGAGAGAGAGAGAGAGAGTAGAGGGAGTGCCCAGAGCATTCTCCATGGGTGCGCATCATTAGTTGTGACATAGTTTCATCCCACACAGGTGGATATGGAGCCTCATGGAGCGAGAACTGAACTGGGACCTCCTGCATGGGAGGACAGAACCTTCACTGCTGAGCCATCCTGGTGGTTACCAGTTGTGCCACAGTTCAGCAAATGGTTTTCCCAAGGCTGGAGCTGAGAACTGAACCCCAGACCTCATGGTTGTGAGGCAAGATCTCAACCACTGAGCTATCTCGGCACCCCCACTTTCTATTGTTGCTTTGACTTCTAATGTATGAAAGCGTTTTATAAGCCACAGTGGAAAAAAATAAAATCAGACTGTACCATATAAGTTTCCGATTTTTCATACATTAATTATGGCTTATTCTTTGTTTAAAGATGTGAGAAGAAAAATGGAGAATTACACCTTAAGGACTGATATTCTACCAGAATATCATGGGCAGTCATGAGACCCAGTTAGAAAGCCAAAATAATAATCAACAAAAATCAGGGCAATGCTTAGGCGTATCTACTAATATATCTAATGTCAACTGCTTTGGGGAGAGGGGTCTTTGAGAAAGAATAAAAGGACACATTCTAACTTTACCTTATAGATTGTTCATATGGTAAAATTCCCTTTGGGCTAAACAGTGTTTTACAAAGATAGATAGACCTCACAGTATTTTCTCACCTCTGCTAATTCTTAATTGTATGAATGAGGACAATTACTTTATTTCTCAAAGTCTAAGTATTCTTATCTGTAAAATAGGATTGAGAGAGAGTCAAGATAGCATAATAATTGTGATTGACGACTCTGGGGCCAGACTGCCATTTTAAAAATAAATTCATTGGTTCATCTGTTTACTCAATTGATAAATATTCACTGAGGAACTAATTAATAAGAGGCAGAAACTGTGGGTGGATACAAAAATGAGCAAAAACAAACATAGTCCTTGTGTTCATGGGTTTATAAGACATGTTACTTAATATCCTCCAGCCTCAGTATCATCATCGACAAATTGAAGATACGGGGTTGTTGTAGGAATTAAAAGAAGCGATGTTTAGAACAGTGTCTGAGAAACAGTAAGTGCTCAATAAATGTCAGCTGTTATTATTAGAAATAGGAGTTGTATGTAGAGGTAAGAGTAATTAGTTCAGTTCTTAGAACAACGAGGGTATTCAATAAACACTAAACGTTGTTGAGTGATCAATGAAAATGTTGATACAGTAGGTTGTATAATACAGATGTAGTTTCCTCATAAGAAATCCAGCCCCATCATCACAAGCTAGAGAATCTTAGGCATGTTCCTTAACCTCTCTGACCCTCTGTTTCCTCATCTGTGAAACAGAATGTACATTATTAAGCTATCATGAAGATAAAGTGAATAAATTAATATATGTAACTGCTCTGAATGGTGCCTGACATATAGTAAGTACTACATTGTTGCTGTTATTATTATTTTTCAGATGTTTGCATACATCCAAAGAGAATGTGCTACCCAACAGAATCAGGCACCCAGCTATACTGTTTGTTCATTCATTCTCCTGTTTGGTAGCAGCACTGGCTGAGTGCTTCCTCTGGGTGCTGAGGAATACGAAGATAATGCATCATAGTCTCCACCCTCAGGTTGCTCGCACACACAAGTAACATGGGATGAGCTATACTGCCGGTGCTGTATTGCATTGAATCTAAGATGCTATAGCCTGTAAGCCAAAGCCTTACTGCAGAGACGTTAAAATGCGAGAAAAAAACATCTTAAAATCACTGACACATAATATATTCAAGAGATAAAGAAGCACAGGGGTAGGAGCACCCAATTCTGCTTGGCAGAGAAAGGGGTGCTTCAAAGATGAAGATTTAGTTAGGCTAAGATTTGCAGGATGAATAGGAGCTTGCCAAGCTGGAGTAGGGGTGAGGTGTGAGTGGGGGTGAGGTGTAAGTGTGTGTGTCTGTGTCTTAGTGGGGGGGTGGCAGGTTACTGAAGATCTGAGACCCAGGAAACAATCTGAATAGTCGTGGATCACTAGAGGGTGGTTGGGAAATAAGATCAATGGGGGGCTTTGTTGGGACATGAGGCTAGAGAGAAAAACAGAAAGTACATCACAACTAGTATCAAACATTTTTAAGCCCTCTTCATATGGCAGACACTGTTCAGCATTTTAACTCTTCCAACTTGCCCACGAGAGACTATTAGCAGCACCATTTCCAGCAGTGTAAACACTGCTGGTCAGCAGTGAAGTCTAAATCTGAACCCAGGCAGTTGACTCCGCAGCCCCTCCACACACCTACTCCCCCACTTCCAGCCCTCACTCTTACATTTCCATGGCACAGGCTTTAACTTCTACTGCAGACCTGTGAATTGCTGCGACACCCAAACGGGACTTCAGACCCACAGAGTCAATCCTTTTTGCATCTCTTTTGTACACCTACTTTCTAGCAACGGTCCTTTAGTGATGTAATTACTCTGGTGTTTGAAAACCAGTAGCAAATTAAGGGAGCTACATAATCAACTGTTACATTAATTAGTTGCCCTTTGTTGAAAGGCAAACATCCTGTTAAATGTGTGACTTCATAATGACTTTTGCATCAATTCTCAGTTTTGCACATTTGCAAAGTCTCAACTTTCAGTCCCTGATGTGCAAACCTCTTTGTCTCTCCCAATAGCCATCTGAACCGAGGCCAATCATCTCCAGGCCGCCTCAAGTTTCCACAAAGAAGATTCCTGGATTCTGGCAGAGCCACGGAAACACAAAAATGCCATAGACTCAGATAAGCAATGCATGCTGTGGAGGACAGTGATGCGGTTTATTCACCCATTGCTCCAGTCGTCTTCCCACCCCTCACAGTGATTGGGCACCTAGTCTAGACCCGTCACCATACAGGGCATGGGGGGGTACAGAGATGAGAGTAACAGATGACATTCAATAAGGATTTTCTACGTGCCAGGCATCTTTTGAGAGTTCTACCTACTGAATCCCCGTAACAATTCTATGTGATAGGCAACTGAGGCATAAAGAAATTAACTACCTACACGAAACCATCAAGTGAGTATGTCTGTGGAGCTGGGATTTGAATCCAGGCTGTCTGGCTGTAGAGCTACTGCTTTTAATACTAAGCCATATTGCCCACTAGCTCAGAGGTGAATAAGCAAGGACCCCGCTCTCAACGAGCTTCCCATCTAGTGAGGCAACAGACACGGAAGCTGTCAGATACCAATGCGGTGTGATCTCTGCAGTGACAAAAGCATGTTTATAGAAAACTGTGGCCACATCATCTGCCCTCCAGAAATTCGTACATTCATTCTCAATCTCTCGTTTTTACTCTCTCTCAACATAAACAATTGCTAACAGCAGAACACAAGCCATATTATTTTAGTAACAAAGCTTAAATGATGTGAAGGTGGCTTGAGATAAGCTTAAACTCTCGAGATTGGCTACAGCCACCACCCTGTGGTGATGTTTTAAGAACATTATGCTGAAATAGTCTATACTGCCATCTTCATTATATCAACGCACCATGATTCTGTTCTGTAAGTAGTGTTTGGAATTGATGGACATGACACCCAGTCTGCGTGGGCAATGCATAATCGAGTATTTCATTATTAAATGGAGCTCACTGATTGAGCGCCAGGATTTAAAACAAACAAAAACCTATAATTACAGCATATGATTTTTTTTTTTCTCAGCGCCAGTGCCTGTTCCTGCTTCCAGTGGAGACCGATGACACAAAGTGTAGGCTCTTGCGAAGTTGCAGAGTTCAGGGGGTTCTCTTTCTCCTGTTTTCAAGGAGGGGACTGTTCTTCATCTCCCGAGTCATTCATTTGTTCACGTAAATGGGCTCCTAACTGCATAGGCCCATGTATTCAGAGGCCAGAAGGTGCTGGGGGCCTGCTGGAAAATTGTCAGCTCCATAGCTTTCCAGCTGGTGCCCAAGGAAGCCGCTATTAACACATTGCGTATGGATCACAAGTATCTTCGTTTTTTCTGAGCCATGCATTAAGGACGGGTAACGAGAACTCTCGTTTTTACACTTGACCTTTTATTTTTTGCAAGATTTATTTAATTAATTGGGTTCGGTTGATATATAACGAGCAAATATTATCAATGGATAAATTTACGTGAGCAAGTACAAAAAATTTCATTGAAAAGTTATAAATAATATGGAAGAAATAGCATTTTAAAGAGAAGAGTTCATTTCAACGTGGTCTCATTTAAATACCTGCCGGAACAGAGGGGTGTGAGTGTTTTAAACCCCGCCGTACGCAACGTGTTAAGAAGCAGAAAACGAGTAGGCCCTTGCGTAAGGCAGCTCCCTGCTCAAATGGCAGGGCCCGAATCGGGGAGGTGAAGGTCACTGCCATGATGACTGGGTCTCAGAAACTCCTATAGCCAGGCCTTTCCAGAGAGTGGACAAAATGAGGCTCTTGTTAGTTGTTCTTCAGGCTCTGCCTAACAGTGACTCCCTGGGTGCTAACAGCCGGGCCCTAACATTATCTAGTCAATGAGGTGAGACGCTAAAAGGCATGAAGGGTCAGCGGCGGGAGGATGATAAAAAGCAAAAATCAGGGAAGCGTAAAAGGAAGGTCTCACGTGGGAAGGGGGCAGACGGAAGGTTGCGACAGTCCCTGAAAGTTCAGCATGCTGAGGCCTGTTCAGGCCTTACGGTGGATGAGGCAGCACCGTCCAGGCCACTCAGGCCCCAAGGCCACACAGGCTGGCTGTAGATGGCACTACGTAGCTGTTCACCCACCCCGGGCAAGCAGCTGAGCTTGGGCTGCCTCATTGTAGAAGCAGGATCGGTCATCTCTTGTGGATGTGTGGATTCAATGAGAGCACCCTTTGCAGAAAGCCTAGATGAGTCCTGGGTTGGAGTAGCTCTATGTACCCAGAGTGTGGGGAGGACATTTGAATCAAGAGGAACAGTGTGAGCAGCGGGCAGGCAGAAGGGCCCTGAGGGGGTTTCGGGTGGGAGGCAGAGGACTCCCGAGGAACTGAATGATGGCCAGGCTGCTGAGGAGAGTGGGGGCAGGCGTCCCAGGGAAGAGAATGGGTGCCGGGCCCCCCAGCCCCTTCCAGGCCACGTCAAATGCTGTGATTTTTAGCACAAGAGCATAAGAAGCCACCAAAGGTTTTAAGCAGAAGAGAGACATGCTCAATGCATGTCCTAAAGAGGCTGCAGGGGCTGGATTCTGCAGGACGGATGGAAATGGGTCAGGGGGACTACCGAGAGAGCAGGTAGGAGGCCCCAGCAGCAGTCCAGATGAGGTGGTGGGCGCCGGCATTAGCGGGGGAGAAGAAAGGTGGGTGCATCGGAGAGACAGGGAAATGGGAAGCCAACAAGATGTTCGCGTTAGACGTGGGCACCCTGCCTGGCTTATGCAACTGGACGGCCAGTGGTGCCCAAGGCAGGGGGCCCTGGAGGGCGCCAGTCTCTTCTGCCTCCAGAATCGCTGCACTATGGGGAATGAGGAGCAGACAGTGTCCTGGGCCTGCATCTGTGGTCTGCAGCTCGAATGGGTCTGTAAGCTGTTACTGATTTGGGACAAAAGAAGTTTGAAAATGGGAGTATAGGCACTTCTAAGGCAATGTTGTTGCCAAATCCAAGGGTGTGTTCAGTGGCCCTGCCTCATGAGTGGGGAGTGGGGGAGGCGTGCGGTGAAGTGAGGTGAGGCGGTCACTGCGGGGCTGACATGAGAAGGCACGTGTGGCACAACGCATGCGCTCCAGAACCACGTCTCAGTCCTCAGTGGCTTGGAAAGTAACGGCCCTTTACCACAAAGAGTTTAAAGAGAAACACTGTTTTAATCTAAGCCTGACCATTTTAATGTTGCCAGTTAACTTTTGCTGATGTGAACACTAAAGTGGGCTGACATGAAGAGAAGGTGTGCTGGGAATTAGGCAGGAATGAGGCTGAAAACCATTTGCATAACAGCCTGCTCTTTGAATCTACACCCTGTGGTTGAGGAACGCTTCCTATTCCAGGGGAACGTATTTTTCAGGCATAAATCGTATGGGGAAAGACGCAGTGAGAACAGAGCTAATGTCATGTGCCACCAGCACCTCGTGGTCCTGTTGGTGATGACTGCACCAAGACAACCTTGACCTCATGGCATTTGGTGGCGATGCAGGTTAGGAAATGAGACGAGGAGAAGACTGCAATTATGAGATCATGAACATGTGGTAGAGAAAAAGTTGGGAGAGGGCTGGGCGTCCGTAGGGTGGTCATAACCAGGGGTGTGAGCTGGGGCTGGGTGGGGCCACGGCTGAAAGAAGACTGGTGGCTCACCCCCAAGTCCTGGTCACTTCATTGCCTACCCTCATTGACACGTGTCCTTGACGCCTGAGCCCACCTCCCACGCCTGCCTCTAGGTCAAGCGCCCTGGCAATAACCATCAACATCTAATGTCCTGGAAAATGATCACAGCCCAGCAGACATGGAAGGGAAGCCTCGGGGAAGTGAGACTGCCATGCAACCCATCAATTTGGTTCAGGCTGTTTGTCAGCAGATTTGGGATGTTTGTAGGCAAATCTGGATATTTTACAAATTCTTTTCCTTGCATCCAGTATACAATACCCTAATTGAGGCAAAATACCTCTATGGCAAGAACATGCTGGGGATGTGGGTGGTGTGGTGTGGAATAATTGGACCCTGGAGCAAATGAGAAAAAAAAAAAAAAGATGCATTTTTCAAACAGCAAACCTCAAAGAGCCTGAAAAAGAACAAAGCGCTTTCAAGTGCTTCTCTCGGTGTGTATTTTTTCCCCCTCCATCCCCGCTTGAGGGAGAGGTGGGAGTAGCCGGTGTCCCCCTCTGTAGGTGCCTGTCACATTGTGTTATTACAATTCTATATTTCAATTAAAGCAATGTAGCCAATTTAAAAGTTCTGCCGTGCACCACGCATGAGGCAGAGATCTAAGGATTCAGCTCACACATTTTAATACCCCCACTTTTTTCCCTTCTCATTTTCATGTAAATCATATTGAACGCTGTCTTTTTTCTTCTTCCTCTAATCTAGCCCTCAATATACAATACCAATTAAACAGTCTGCAAAGACTGCCTCCCAAACCCAGCATGATTTTGCTGCACTCCTTTGATTTTCCTTTAACTTTCTTTCCCTCTCCTTTTCTGCTTTTCATATTCTAATTTCATGAGCCAGGTTGATTTCCTTCTAGGGCATATATGGGATTTGGAGCCAAGCAGGCTTGGGTCCTCTTCCTAATGCTCCTGTCTGAATAGTTTAGGAGGGTAGCTTCTCAGCCTTTTGCTAACATCAAGTGTGAACAGTTTAGGAGGAAAGAAGGTAAACATAAAGCTAAAAGCCCAGAATCTGAATCCTATTTGCGGTGACCTCAGGCCATCTCTTAACCTCTGTGAACCTCCATATCCTGATCTGTCAGATGCACTAAAGCCCGACTCGCTGGCTTGTCGTGTGTTAAAAGGTCCCTAGTAGGTGCTCAGTTCCTATAATTTTCTTTCCCCTCTCTTAGGTAACAATGATCACACTGGGTTAACTTTCCCTAAAACAGAAATGAGGTCTGAAATGTAACATATAGCTTCCGCTTTTGTATTTAATGTTCTGAAATCTTTCTTCTTGTTCATTTATTTCCCCCCTAGTATTATCTCTTTGCACTGAACATTTTGGGAGTGGGCAGATGGTGGATTTTTAGCTCCTTTAATCTCAACAAGGCACAAGCTCATTAAGTCCATTTCTACACAAGGGATGGGAGGAGCAAGTGTTCTGTTTACCCAATTTAAATGCTACATCAAAGATTGTAGGTCATTTCCCATGGTCTGCAGGGCACACAGCTCCTTTATAAACAACCAACAGAACCCACCTTTGCTCTATGTGGGTCTGGACCAACCCCAAAGCGATCCAGTTGGCAGGGTGGAGCTTCCTCTGTGTTCTTTGTGTAGGGAGGGCCATGAAGGCTTCTGAGATCACAGAAATTTGAATTTTCCCTTATAGTGTGTGAGGTCTTCAAAGATACAAATGCTTGCGGCATACAGAGTGACTTCCTTTTGACTGAATGATAGAAAAATGGAGATACATTGAAAGGCATAAAGTTGATAAAGAAATCAAGGAGTAGTAACCACTCACCCTTCGTTACCTGAACACAGTCCATGTGTTCAACATGGTAGAAACCAAGATCAATGAGATCCTGTCCTTACCATCAACATTCACAGATTGACAGAGGGACAAAATCAGGTAGGTGTGTGCATTGTAAAAAATAAATAAAAGCAGACAGTCAGAGACAGAAGAGATGGAGAATGACCAATTTGTCAAGGGGGGGGTCTCAGGAAAGCAGGGTTTTATTTACATAGATGTGGGCAGGCCACCAGGAGGCTGAAAAGGATTTCATGTATCATACATCTTGCCTGATATCCCTGAATTTATAGATAAAATGATTGATTGAAGTGAGTTTTAAGAAATAAGAGAAATAGCTCTGTGTTGTGAAAATTCAAAGTACATTGTATGTAGTCACTGCTTTTCCTCGTCATTCAGTCATTGTCATTTTATGAGCATACCTATTTTATGTATACCAGCTAAGACTCTGAGGAATTACTATAAGCTGGGCATTCCGTTTGGAGCTCCGCATGCACTGTTCTCACTGAACTGTCTTCAAAGCCACCCTGTGAGGGGGGCATGATTATTTTTCCCATATCCCCGATGAGGACAGGAAAGAGGACCTGGCACACAGTAGAGTATTCTTCAGTAATTGTTGGAGGACCACATGAATTCTAGCCTAGTAAATGATTTCTAAACACAGTCTGCTCTGCTTCTGAAATCAATAGCTCGGGTGTCATTTAAATGCTCACAAACCTTCAAATCATGGATGAATCAATGCATATCACCTCCCAGGGAGGCGGAAATGTCCTGCTCCTGTCCTCAGAAGGACTGTGGGAACAGGGAGAGGCCCAAGATTATAAAAGTTATTCTGTAACACAGGAAGCACAACTTCAAATTCTATGTTGAGGCCAACCCGGAGATTATTTTGCACATGAGAACTTCCATAATATGAACACATTACTGAGCTGTAAGTAGGGGGCGGGGCACGTGTCCATCCATGTATCGCATGCTTGTAGAGCACCTGTTCTGTCCAAGGGCCTGTGCTCTCCCAGGGATAAGAAGATTACCAAGGACGAAACTGCAGGCCATATGTTCAAGAGGAGCGGTGTTCTAATGGGACAAAATATTCTAAATTTGGGCTCATCTTAGAGAACCGGAGCTGTTGCCCTCAGAGCTCTCTATAACCTACTTCTATGTACACTGCTGTTCTGGGAGGAACCAGACACTGTTTTCAGACCTACCCCCAATGGTAACTTTGGGCTTAATGCTTTTTAAACTCTGTTGTTTGCCTCCATTCCCTTTTGTTTAAATTAAGAAGCTGAATTGATTCAATGACAGCTAAGGTTCTTTTAGTTCTGAAGTTCTATAATGCAGTAGTGTTTGTGTACATCTACAGAGAAAGAAGATTACAATCATTCACTCACAGTATTTACTAACCACTGCTTCTGTTCCAGGAACTGGGCAAGACCATGCAGATACAAATGTTTATGACATACAGTCCCTGTTCATAAACCCAAAGGAGAATGAGCAGTCGGCTGTGAGACACAGTAGCAATAATTACGACAATTATTTACATGTATCGAGTGCTTACTGTGAACTGAGTGCTTTGTGGTGGTTATTTCCTTTTTGCTTGTGAATAACCCTCTTCTATGGGCACTGCAATTTAACTCACTTATAGTGAAACTGAGGTCTAGGGAGACTAAGCAATTGCCTCAAATCCCATATTAGAAAGTTGGGACTCAAATATAGGGCCTGCCCTAACTCCAGGGTCATGGTCTTGATTACTGTGCTATCTACTCCAGTCTTGGAGGATAGCTTTGAAGTATATAGTCTTGGTATATAGAACATAGAGAAGAATATGCTTAGAATAAAAAAGAGTGAAGATACAGGGCTTGGCAGAAGGAATACTGCTCAATGGGGCTGGAAGCAGGGGAGCTGTGAGACTCAGGCCTGAAGGATGGGTAGGCTTTGGATTTGGGGGATGGGCCAAAGTGAGATTGTCAACAAGACCAACGAAGGTTGACCAATCTGAACCCTGAGCTCCTCTGGAGCCAATGATACAGTCCTTGTTTATCAGCAGGGCTAAGACACACACTGCATCCAAGAGAAGACCCTGGCTTTACCTCCATCAGTTCAGACTTGTGAGCAAAAGTAGCTGCTCTCTCTCATCCACCTGCAACACTCTCCCTCCCATGTTTTCATTCATGCTTTCTTCTACTTTGTTCAAGTATTGGCTTCAGTGTCCCCTCCTCAGAGACACCTTCTCTGGCCTCTCCTATCTCACTTTGCAACCTTTGCCAACTATTCCTTATCACATCACTCTGAATTTAAAAATAACAGTACTCACAGCTGTCAGAAATGATGTGTTTATGTACATCGTTATTGTCTAACTCTCCCCATAAAATAGAGGGTAGTAAGTCTGGTGGCCTTGTCTGCCTTATTCACTCAGTGCTAAATCCTCGGTGCTTATGACGGGAGAGGGGTGTCAATAAATAGCTGTTGAATATGTAAGTGAATGAATAATCTCTGCCCTGAATTCAGGATTCATCGCTGGTGAGGTTGGGTTAGGTGCTTAGGAGTCAAAACATGTCAATTCTGCTCCAGGCTCTGAAATGCTCTACATGTACAACCTCAAGCTTTGACACCTCAGTTTCCATGTCTGTCAAGAAGAAGAATGCTTCCATTAAACACTGTGGCTAAAGTTAAAAATCCCAACACATAAAAGTCTGTGAGGCCGTTATGACAGTCTTGCTATCACACTTTCTTTTATTCTAGGATCTAACATGGAAAGACAAACAATCTGTTTAATTTCAGCATCCTTTCTGCCTACCTAGAAGTTTGATTCCAGTTCAGCAGATGAAGAGCACAGGATAGATTAAGGACCTGTGTACCGACAGAGGACCACAGACACATCTCTGCGTAAGCACTGTGGTCACCTGTGCTGGGAACCTTCAGGCTGAGCCAGTACACACCAGTAAGACTGCATATCCAGGCCCCAGCCACGTTCAGTACGCTCTTCTGCTGCATCTCAGCAGGTGAATCATCACCAAGATGGGGTGATCTGATTTCTGGCCTTGCAGGCCCTCACACCATCTTCTACCCGAGAAATCCTGCAAGTATGAGTGAGCAGCCAAGCAGTGGTAGAAGGTGAATTGCAAAGTTCTTTTTCACTGAGACGGCAATTGTGTTTCTTACATTTCTCATAACTTTCAAAGGCCAGTTGGACATATAGGCTCCTGGTATGTAACAGTTCCTTGGCACATCAGCTCTCATACCAGCTATATACTAAATGTTTATAACAGTAAACATCACCCAAAGAAGCTCAACAGGATTAGTGTAAGAAAAATTCACAAAGTGTCAATGACTTCAGATTACTGCTCATTAATTCATTCCTTTAGACAGTTAGCAAACACTCACTCAGCACTAACAAAGGATCAGGTACTATGCTAGACAACAGGGTCAAAAGGATGATAAGATACGGTTCCCAAGCTCAAGAAAATTAAGGTTTTAGAAAGGATGGTAAAAACACATTTGGTCAATCATGATACAATTATAAATGAATTCTTGAGACAGACACATGAACTACATTACAGGTAGAACGACAGGAGTATCAAACACATGGTAGGAGCAAGGAGAAGTGAGGAAGGGAATAGACATAGTCTCACTCCCTGTCAGGCACTGAGGCTAGAAGACAGTTTTGGGCAGAGCAGGGGGCTCTGGGCACCCCTTGTTTCATAACCCTGCTCTGTGACTTTCTATGGGTGGGTTAGGCAAGTCACTGAGTGCTTCTCAGTCTCACAGATTTTCACATCTGTCAAGTAAGTGCTAAATAACAACTGGCTATTATGTACTGATAGGTTACCCCATGAATCCTTTAAAACCCCTTTAAGGTAGATACAGTATTCTCTCTGCTTTATAGGTGAGCTCATTGAAGCACAAAGAGTTTATGTAACTTGACCAGAATCATGTGCTCATCAGGTGGCATTTAGTGTGCATCTACCATGTAGGGGTTCTGCTACATGATTGACATGTGTCATTGCATTTAGTTCTACATGATTGACATGTGTCACTGCATTTAGTTCTACATGATTGACATGTATCATTGCATTTAATTCAACTATCTTACGACGCGACTGCTATTACTGACTCAGCTTTTCAGATAAGGAAACTGAGGTTCAAAAATGTTAAGATCAGGGGTCTAGATTCGAGGGTAGGGGTCAGCAAACATCTTCTATAAAGGGCCAGACAGTAAATACCTTCAGCTTTGTGGGCCATATTGTCTTTGCTGTCACTACACAACTTTGCCATTGTGTGAAAACACCACAGACAACATGCTAAGCCACAAGCGTAACTGTGTCACAAAGGACTTTTATTTATGGATGATGGGATTAAAATTTCACATGCTATTACACATTATCAAATGTTATTTTCAGTTTGGCTTCTTTCAATCATTAAAATAATATGAAAGCAATTTTTAGCTCTTGGCGGTACAGAAACAGGTGGTGCGCTGGAGCTCGCCCACAGGCCATAGGAGTTTGCTGACTCTGGCTCTAGATGCCATCGGTTTATTTTAAGGCCCGTTCTTGTCACTATCAGGTACACAGCCCTGAGTCACAGCCACACACCTCTCTTCACAAGGCTTACGCACTCTTTCACGCAAATGCTCCTGCTCTTAGGGAGTACTGATGGTGATGGTAGAGAATTCAGGGCGCACACAATCCGGTGGAATTCCACTGTGACACTTCTCTGCTGCTTTTGGTGATGCCTTAGGGTTACTGTAAGAGGTAGTTTCTATGGAAACTGACCTGGTCTCCCTGACATGGTAATTCTTGTTTAAAGTCCCCTCCAATGAAAATATGAATGTAGAGTAGGGGACACCGTACTTTGTTCTCTCATCTATCCTCCCAGCCACTTTGAATTTGGGATTTCAGATACACCAAATTTACACATGCAATATTTGTGAACAGATCACTAGAGCTACAAGGAAGTGGGATAAGCACTCTTTATGAAGGTCAACTTTTTAATGAGGCTTAGAGTTCTTAACAAATGAACACGGAATGCCGATGGTACTATTTGTTTCTCCTTTGCTCTACCTTCAAGTGTAGTTACTGCAATTTAATACATTAACTAAAAAAAGAGGTTGGCAAAGAAACCACTTTGGAAGTGTATGGGAATTAACCAGAAAAGCTTTCGCTCTCTCTTCTAAAGAGAATTCCATTTATGAAAAAAGAAAAAAAAAAAAAAAGCCACCCAGGACTGCAGGTCTGTAATCAGTTTTCAAATTACAGAAGATGTCCATTGTTGCGAAATGGAGCTCTGACAAGAAGTCACTCAGGTGTATTTGCTGCATCGATTAGCACTTCAGGAGTGGAGGGAGAGGGTGCGCCTTTACCCAGAGCCAGCTCTCCGGGGACTAGCGAAGCTCCTGGACGCAGAAGCAACCCCTTCACTCAGACACTGTGCTCTGTTTACTCCCTCAAAGCAAGCAGAAGAGTCACGGAGGCCCTCCAGGCTCAAAAGGAGGCTGAGCATCCTTCTGTGGGGAGTGAGATGAAAATCAGACTGAGGTGGCTCACAGCAATGAGACCCAGTGGCCATGACAGCGGCTTCTGAGTCCAGGCCATCTGGGTCTCATTTCAGACTCTGCCATTTGCCGACCACCATATTGCTTAGCTTTTTAAGTTGCAATTTTTTCATCTACTGAATAATGATAATAATAGTATCTACATGATTGGTTATTAGGAGAACGAAACATGATAAGTGCATGGAAAGTGTTCAGCACCATGCCTGACAACAGAATGTGGGCAACCTGCATGGCAGGTACCATCATCAGCATGCTCTGGAGCCAACGTCAGCCCAGCCTCACCCCACTGTTCACCTGCCTCTCACCAGCTCACAGAAGATGCCGGGCAGGAACTAACACAGGGCATACCTGCATCTCCTGCAGGACACAGGAATTGACAGTCAGAGTAGAACAATGGTTCAATGAGTAGGTTGCAGAGCAGGAAGACCCAGGGTCCAGTCCCAGCTCAGCTACGGGCAGGTTAACACCCCTAATCCTCAGGGGTCTCGTGGGCTAGCTCACACCTACTGTATTTTGCTGTGTGTAATGCGAACCCACGTTTTTGGCCCAAACTTTCAGGGAAAAACTCTTTTGTTTTAATTTTTAATTCAAATTTTCATTTGTTTATATTTAAGTATTTGTTTTTTGTATTATAAAGAAATTTTAGCATTTATTTTTAAATAACTCCTATATGAAATATACAATGGAAAGCAACAAAGAGACAAAAACTCATGGATGCAGTGAACAGTACTTTAGTGGTTACCTGAGGGTAAGGGGGCAGTGGGGGGGGGGGCGGTGTCAAATATTTGGTGATGGAAGAAGAACTGACTCTGGGTAGTGAGCACACATGCAACACATAGATGATGTATGTAGAACTGTACACCTGGAACCTATGTAACTTTTATTAATCAAATTCACCCCAATACATTTAACAAGAAAAAAACCAATCATATTCCAATGTATTACTTTGCATACAGATATCATTATTGATTTCTAGAGTTACACTTTTTACTCATAAGCATAAATAAAACAACTGAAAACACTTATATAGATACAGAATTACTACTACCCATGTATAGTGCACATTCTTGTTTTTCCTCACAAATTTGGGCAAAGAAGTGCACGTTATACACGGCAAAACACTTTCATTTTACAAATGTTTTGGGGATCAGAGAGTACTTCGCATGGCGTTGGCACAGGGTAGGTACTCAGTCAGAGGTGGGCATTTTCATCACAGGGCAGAACTCTAGCACAGCCCTGTTTGACAGGACTTTCTATGATGAAGGAAATGTTCTGTGTCTGCACTGTCGATATGGTCATGTATAGGAAACCCTCCTCCCACATGTCTCTCAAACTACTAGCGCACTCACAACGCTTCTGACACCAGATATATGTGGTTTCCTCCCCATAACCAAGCCATTCCCTGTGACGCGGGCTGGTGTCCACAACTTAACTCAATCATAACACATATGCCTGACGACAGCGTCAGATCCCATAGGTGAAGGCTCAGTCCCATAAGGCTGCCCTCTGACCTCCGATGCCAATGTCAAGTGCAGGTTGTTACCCGTGCTTCGAACAGATGGGCTGGAAATCAGAGGTTTCCATACCTGCCTCCTCAGGTTGGATTAATTTGCTAGAGCAGCTCACAGAGCTCAGACATGCAGTTTACTTACTAGCTCACTAGTTTAGGATGAAAGGGTAAAACTCAGGAACAGCCAGATGGGAGAGATGATAGGTCAAGGTATGTGGGAATGAGTTACTCTCCCTGAACCGCCACATGGTCACCAACCCAGAATCTCTCTGAATCCTGTGCTTTTTATTTTTAGGAGACTTCCTCACATAGGCATGATCAATCTTTACCTCAATCTCCAGCCAATCGTTACCTAAATCTCCAGCCTATCGCCCAGGCTCAGAAGAGGGGGGTGGGGCTGAAAGTTTTAAGCTTCCAGTCATGGTTTCATCTTTCTGGTGACTAACCCCCATCCCAAAGCCATCCAGGAGCCTATGCAGTCTTCTTACTAGCACAAAAGACACCCCATCACCCCAAAATCCCGAGTCCAAGGGTTGAAAAGCTCTGTGCCAGGCACCAGGTGCAGATATATAGATACAGATATAGATTTCCCCCACTCCCATTATTGCACAGGTAACCAGTAGCGTGTGTGTGTGCATGCGTGCGTGCACACACACACATTTCTCCCATTCTTGTACAGGTAACCCTGATAAATCTAGTACCCATCTGACACCATATGTACTAATTACAGTATTGGCTGTATTCCCTGTGCTATACTTTACATCCTCATGACTGCCAATTCATATTTCTTATTCCCTTCCCCTTTTTCACCCATCCCTGTAACACCCTCCCATCTATTAATAGCAACCCTCAAAAATGTCCTCTTATCTGAGTCAGTTTCTGTTTTGTCTTCCTGTTTCTTACATTCCACGTGTAAGTGAAATCACGTGGCATTTGTCTTTCTCTGTCTGACGTACTCCACTCAGCCTAATATAATCTAGGCCTCTCTATGTTGTTGCAGATGGCAAGACTTCATTCCTTTTCCTAGCTAAGCAATATAATTCATTTAAATTTAAGTCAAAATAGTCACATGTGGCTAGAGGCTACTAAACTGGATAGTACAGTTCCAGAAGGGTGACCTGAAACTTCTGGGTCTGCAGGAAGCCAAGGGAAGGCTTTCGATTGGGCTGAGGAGAAGAGGCCACATGGGCAGGGTCTTCTCGGCGCTGGCCTCTTTTTTTTTTTTTTAAAGATTTATTTACTGTTTTTGACAGAGAGAGAGAGAGAGAGAGAGAGAGAGAGAGAGAGAGAGAGAGAGAGAGAGAGAGAGAGTCAGAGACAGTGAGAAGGGGGAAGGCCCAGAATAGTCTCCATAGTTGTACATCATTTGTTTTTCCACATAGTTTCACTCCACAGGTGGCCACAGGGCTGCACAGGGCAGGGACTGGGCCGGGGTCTCGCCCCAGTGAGAACTGAACTGGGGGCACTCCCCAGTTCAGCATATGGGTACACACGGGCCGGGGCCGGGATTTGATCCTTGATCCCTGGGGCTGCAAAGTGAGCGCCTAACCCACTGAGCCATCCTGGCTTCCCCGGCACTGGCCTCTTACAAGGTGAACAGTGTGACCTGGCAGAGGCCTGGCCTTGCATTTGGTGGTGAGGGCAGGCTCTATTCCTCCAGGGGAGACGGTTCTTGTAAGGAAGGGATGTGAACTTGGACTGGGTTGGAGTCACTCTTCAAAGAATCTGATGACCAAGCTCCTGAGGGAACCTGGTCAGCCCATGGAGGATGCTGTTCAGCAGGGAAAAGTCATGTGGAAACAGTAGTTTCTGCCTCTATAGCTCTGCTGTGACATGGAATTGGAGCCCAGCTCCTTTCACTCATCCAGGACCTCATGTATCGTGAACCTGCGATGACATGTAACTACAGTTTGCACAGCTCCAAAGTGTCCTCATGGACGGACATGGCTCTCAGCCCAGGGGGCGGGGCATTGTACACAGATTAACTCAGAAGGCAGGCTGGGACCCTCACAGGGTCCTTTAGTCCTAGTGCACACATGAATGACAATGATAGCCCTCATTTTACAGGAGGCCAAACGGATGCCAGCAGAGGCAGAGGGAACAACTCAGTGTCCCATCCACTCATACAAGAACAAAGGAAGTCCAGGGATGAAAATGGTTCTTGGGGCCAACATTCTCTCTCACAGACCAAACTGATGGTTACAAGAGAGGGTCAAAAAGTAATAGCCCAGTTGCTTTAATACCAGACTTACCCTGAATCTACCAAGGTATCTGCCGTCTTTGAAATATACAGCAGGAGAACTAATTAGGTGGCTTTTTACAAGCCTCTATAACTACGATGAATTCATAGGAGCACCATGGAGAGAACTCTTTTTATGTCCTGCCATCGATCTTTCGGCACAAAGCAGAACTAGCATTTATCCTGAGTAGAGAGAGATCTTATGTAACTTCACCCCAGGACTGTGCAAAATGTTGTCCGGCAGACAGCGAAATGAGAGGCCAAGACAGTCAGCTCTTCTAATTCGTAGCGGCACGGAAACAGTCTGGTTCCTGGCTTTGACTTCTGTTTCCTCTCTATTCTCTTTCCAAGTAAGGTGTGAGAAGAGTCATTTGGCGGAGAAAGCTGGAAACCATCTCACAGTGAAAAGTAAGGGTTTCTCCATGGGAAAACTTACCGCATTTACAAAGGTGCCCTTTTGGCTGGCAAAGCACAAAGCGGAGATTCCGCTGGCTGGCTGTCCCTGTAATCAACATGGTGACTAATTCCTGCAGTGCACTTTAGAGTTCAATTTTTAAACAAGAAGATTTACTTACATCATATTGGAGTCGGGCAACCACGTTGTAAAACAGGTGTGGAATATTTAGGTTATTTTGCCCAGTTTTTACAGATGAAGAGGAGGAGGACCAGAGAGGTTAGTTAAATGCCCAAGTTCGCACAGCTGGTCAGTTAGAGAGCCTCTCCATGAATTTCTAACTTTGGTTCTTAAACGCAGCTCTCTTTCTACTTCAGCAGCAATTAACATTTTGCAGGGCATTTTGCATTTTCCAGGCATTTCTGACATGTAGAGTATAATTCAGTCTGCAGTGCTGTGTGTGTTACTTACAAATGATGAAATTGAGTTCCAGAGCATCTGTATAACCTGCCATAATAATATGACTCGCAAGAGGGACTAGAATTGCATTTCTATTTTCTCCACTGATCCTTTATTGGTTCCTAGTTCTGTTTCTAAGCTGTTTTATTTGTACCCTCACACTGAAACTCTCATTAAAATGTTAAAGTCCACTTTCTTTCCAGCCCTAAGACAGCAGGATTTTCATGGCAGTGTGGGGACAGGGGCATGACAGGCCAGCCCTGGAAAGGCCTCAGTGCACCATTCTGTGACCCACAGCCCTGCTGGCTTGGTGGATCAGGGCTGAGGGGGCAGCTTGACACAATTGGGGAAATGGAAGCCCAGTGATTTTCAAGGGAAGTCAGAGGAAGAGTTGGAATTTCTCTTTTATTGCAGATGACATAGGGGGAAAGGAATTTAGGGGCGGCTGGTCTCCTGGATCTGACTCATTCTCTAGTACATTTTTCCAGCTTACAAGTCTGAACTGCAAACAACTGAAGAAGAAAAATACAAGGGGAAGCAGTGATGGCTCAGCGGGTTAAGTGCTTGCTTTGCAGCCCCGGAGACTGAGGATTGAATCCCAGCCCCAGCCCATGCAGATCCATATGCTGAACTGGGGTGTGCTTCCCATAGGAGGCCCCTGGTTTGCCCCTGGCTTGAGGGGGTGTGCCTCCCATGAGGGAGGCCCCCAACCCAGTTCCAATCTTGTGTATCCTCCGCCCACCCGTGTGGAACAAAACCATGTCAAAACTGATGACGTACAACTATGGAGATTGCTCTGCCCCCACTCTTCTCTCTGTCTCTGTCAAAAACAATAAAATAAATCTTAAAAAAAAGAAAGAAAAATACAGCCATGGCTGGAGTCAACAATGGTTATTCAAATAGACTTTCTAGTAAGAGTGTGGAGCTTTTATAACAATGTCCAACAGATTTTCATGAGGGAAAAGAAGTATAGAATGTACTGCAAAGAAGACTAGCTGTCTGAAGGGGCCACATTCATTCACATTGCACAAGATGAAACATGTATGAGTAGAGCCCAGTTGAAGGTGAAAGACCCTACCAGGGAGGCTTGCTCTATCCCTTCCGTCAGCTTTGAAGAAAAGGCTGAGAGACAGACTAGAGGTGTAGAGAAAGCAAAGCACCCACCTTCCAGGCTCCAAAGTCAGAACCAGGACCCATGTGTGACAATAATATGTAGAAGATGCAGCAGACAGGCAGCAAGTGCAGAATGAATTTAGAATTTGGAATTAAAAAGACCCATATTCAAATTTTTCATCAGTCCCTTTGGGCAAGGATCTTAATCTGTGTGTGACTGGTTTCTTTATCTTTAAAGTGGAAAATGATATATGTCAGCTCATACTTCTATGCACTTACTGTGTGCCAGGCACTGCGCTAGGCACTTTACATACATGACTTCATTTAATCCTCTCAACATCACTGTTAGGGCTGTTATCATGATTTGCATTTCCAAGTGAATAATCTGGGCTACAGAGAATTTAAAGAACATGGTTTAGATAACATAGCTGGTAATACCATCCAAGTAGA
This sequence comes from Craseonycteris thonglongyai, assembly GCA_004027555.1. Taxonomy (NCBI): domain Eukaryota; kingdom Metazoa; phylum Chordata; class Mammalia; order Chiroptera; family Craseonycteridae; genus Craseonycteris; species Craseonycteris thonglongyai. The sequence goes on along the minus strand of PVKE010012371.1, from coordinate 5,479 downwards.
ATTGTTTTGAGGATTAAAAAGCTAGTATACTTAGGTAGCTGGCACTTAATAAAGCCCAATAGTGCTAGTGTCAGCTGCAACTGTTATTAATATATTATAATAGACAGCTACAATTCGCCTATAAGGATACTGAGGCTCTCATTTCCTTGGCTATTTTAAACATTCTCAGTGGCTGCTGGTATACCATTTGTCTTGACTGGATCTACATTTTTTCCAGCCACTTGATTCTCTTAAACTATTTACACACAAGGGCAGCCTCCTCCCAGACTTCTTCCAGCGCCAGCACGTGCTTAATCCAAACAATGCAAGATTTATGGCATTCCTTTATTTGAGTTGATTCTAATGTGTCAGCAGATATGAATTGCAACATAAAATAATTACACTTGAAAGTGAAATGCAGGCCTAAGGATTCTGGTTGGCTATTTTTTTTCTTGAATGCCAGCAATTTCTGGAAGACTGGATTTATTTAGTGCCTTCCCCCCTCCTCTTGAGCACTTAGAGACCTCAGCATCTAGGCATGCCATTCTAGCTACCTTTAGTACAGACTACTTTATCAATTATGCTGACAGTTATTCATGCTACACATGAATGTGCTTTATAGTTGTCACATATACTCCATAGACAAGGTAATAAAATGTAGAATGCATCTTTCTTATCGGTAAATCCTAACGGGTGATTCAAGCCAGGAACTCTTGAATGGGAGCCTCTTAGAAGTGTGACAGAACTGAAGTAGCCTGAATTTATATATAAACAAATTAATGGAGTCTTTAATGCAGCACAAGATGGGGGTTCCCACAGGAAGATTAGCAATTATGACAGGAAGAGGCCTATTAAATCATCTTGTCTATCCCTACGCATGTGGGCTGTTCCCTATAGCAAACCCCCCTTCCAGGTTAAATTACCTAGGAGACAGGGATTCCCTTACAGCCCCTGGGAAAGAACTGATTGCCCAATCAATCTCCCCATTCCAGTCCTTTTGGTTACATGGCAAGAGGTTGAGAAAAATAAGAAGCAGATGAAAAGTGACTGTACCCCGAGGAAAGGCTTATATCAGCCTTGTTTTCTCCCCTTCCTTTTCCACCCTCTTTTCAGTCTTCTAACATCATTTTTAATTTAAAACATGGCATTTCCAGTTCATGTATCTGCATCTACCTTGTCTTCCCCAACTAAAACTCTGTACCTATTAAACATGCACTCCCCATTCTCCCACCCCCTACCCACTGCCCATGGCAACCACCCTTGCACTCTCTGTCTCTATAAATTTGACTACTGTAGGATATATGAGAAATTGTGTAATATTTGTCCTTCTGTGACTGGCTTCTCTTATTTTGCATAACAACTTCCAGATTCATCAATGTTAGAGGATGTGTTACAATTTGCTTCCTTTTAAGGCTAAATCCAATTCCATTGTATCCATACGCCACATTTTATTTACCCATTCATCCACTGATGGATACTTGGGTTGCTCTATCTTTTGTATAACACACTGTAGTAAGTGTCAACATAAGTGGCTGGTGTATGAAAGTTATAGACAAGGGGTATCTGACCTAAGTGGGTAGGTTTGGGAAGAATTCCTGAGGAAAAGGTGCCTGACTGGAGTGGCCTGTAGGATAAACTGAAGTCAGCCACTGAAGCGAGAGTGAGTTGGGCAGAGGCAGGAGGAGAGAGAAAGTTCGAGTCAGAAAAACGAAACAAACAAAAAAACACCCCACCCGCCAAGGCCAAGACAATCTGGTCCATTGTGAACTGACAGCGGTTCCCTTCGGTTGTAGGGGCAGCTGGAGACGAGGCTGAGCGGAGTCTGCTTCCCTTGTAGGCGATCAGTTCTGTAATTCTGCTCTCTGTACAGTATCTCTGTACATTACATCTCTTTTTTCACCAACACTCCCTGAATGACTCTATTAAATATTGTCTGCTCATTTAATTAGAATGATTCTGTTTGCTTTCTTTTTCAGGTCATTAATACAGAAGCACACAAGTATGAACTTGAAGTGAGAGGACCACGCTGTGATCTTGCCCATCACTCTATCACATAATTGGTTGTTTACTCAGCTGCTAGATCATGAGTTCTGTAGAAGAAGGGGGTTTCTATGATTATTCTTTGTATCCCAGTACCTGGTACACAGTCAGTGCTCGGCAGATGTTTCCTAGAAGATTTCATTTTATAGGCATGAGTTTCAGGAAAATAAAAACAAGTGACTTGCACAAGGTACTTATGGCAGGCCTGGTTTTTAAGAATGGACTCCTGCACTCTATGGACTAAAGTTAATGTCCCGCTGATATTCATGCCTTTTCATAAAAACAATAAATAAAAGCCAAGGCAGATTTGTGCAGGAAGTACTCTGAGGCTAAAGAAATGGCCCCAAGAGGTTTAAGGTACATTTTGGTCACCGGAAGACCATACCCAAGTGGCAGGAATCCAGGCATTGTGGGCACAAAACCTGACGCTGAGCACCATGGAGTCCTGCAGGTACTCTGAAGGAACCACAGTAATATCTCCTGATTTCAGATCCCACTAATTCTGAGTTTGGACACAGCCTAGGCTACATTCCTCTGCTCTGTAAATCTGCTCTCCATAAATGATACAAAGTTATTACAATTCAAAACATCAAAGGAGTTTATCATTCACAAACATACGCTGTGCCCAACTTTGCTCTCCTCTATGACAAAAATAATGTACCTCACCAAGGAGCACTCTTTTGTAAAGAATTTTAACATGCATTCTGTCTCCCTGAAGTACTGCAAGAGATCTCTGAAGAAGGCCGAAGTTATCCCCTTGTCCATCTCGTAACTGAGATAACTTAGGCTCCGAGGGCTGAAATGACCTGCCCAAGATTGTAGAACTCTATGTGCAGGGATGAATATATACTACAAATACATTTTATTCTGCTTAAAAGTAGAAAGTCAGAAATCTTAAATTTATAGAATAAGGATTGTCACGTTTTCTCCTCTTGGTGACATTTTTGCATTCATGGAGCAGTGATAATAATTGACCTAAATATAGGCCAGAGATAGCACACGACCAAAGGCAAAATGGTGGTCCAGTCAGGTAACACCTTGAGAATTGCTAAGTCAAACTCTATGAGAAATCCAGCTTCAGTCAATTGTCAATGACCTTTGGCATCACTCATGTCTGTAGGGAAGGCCAAAGAACCACACGTCTCACCAATATAAAAGACCCTACAATTATATGGCTGCCCTACAACAACTATTATGAGCAGAGAATGAAATTAAGACAGGAGCATTAAAACTAAAGTTCAACATCAAAAAGTTTAAAATTTTATTTTTTCGAAGAAATGGTATAATACTCCGTGCTGACATTTGTAGTGAAACAGACAGTATTTCTACATCTGGCAGTAAAACTCTCTAGGATATAATCTGACCAAAATTAAAAGAAAAGGAGATCGGAAGACTTAATGTATACATATGTGTTGACTCAGTAATTCTGGAATTTAACTGAAGAACATAATTATAGATGAGGATAAAGCTATGCCCAAAGATGCAGATACTAACAATATGGTATTTATTATGTTTCACTCACATGATAAAATGCTTTACAATGATTGAAGGGATGTTGTAGAAAAATATGTAATGAAATTTAAAATGTGGGTGAGTAAAATGGGTGTGACAAAGCAGCATGAACAGTATAATTTCAATTTGGAAAGAAAAGTTATGCTTCTGTAAAGAAGACTGGTGGTTGATACACCAAAATATTGACTTGGGTTCATACATACCGGTAGGTGGTGACAATTTCGATAGTTTGTATTTTTTATGACTTTTCTATACTTTGTAAATTCTCTATAATAAATATACACTACTTCTGTAAATAGAAAGGCATCAAGTACAAATAAGAATTACCGGTAGGCTTCATCAATGATCACTGTGTGACTGGGTGGGCAATTCCCAGATTTGATCTCCAGTTCTATCCACCAGTAAAACTCCATGTATAATACACATCTTCTAAGGTTAAGGAGAAATCAATTGCAAGAAAAAAAGTAAAAGTATTTTTCAAACTACAAAGAGATTTTCAAACACAAGAGATCCTTTTTATCATTGAATCAGATGAAGACGTTAAGTGCTAGGGTAGTTGCACCATACACTACTGATAAGCAGAAGGAAACAGCGCAGGCTTTGACAGCGCAGAAATAAACATGAAAGCGTATGCACGTCTATTCACTCGGGCAAATAGATCATACAGCACAGAGTCATGAGATGATGCATCTCCATATCTGAGTCTCAGACACTCTCCTTGGACCCATTTATATAGAAGATGAAGTAGTTCCTCCTCAGAAATGAGGTTATGACTGTCTTGAGTTTAGAAAAGTGACAGTACAATCTTTATTTTCAAAATTTTAAATGTAGAATTTTGAAAGAGTCTGCACATCTCTTAGACATCATGAAAAATTCAAACCTCAGTCTCTGGAGATGCCGACATTTCATATTTAAATATTGAGGCCATGCTTCCCTGGTAATTTCGTACATATATGAAATCTCCTGATTCTCTAACAGTTAAAGAAGTCAAATCCAGTCTGGTAGGCAACCCCCCAAGCTGTGTGACTGAGGCAGCTGGGGGAAGGGTGACCTCTGGGGTGAGCCCGATAGAAATACTTGGCTAAGCCATAGCAGAGGAGTTGCCCACAGCTGAAATGGCTGCATGCTAGATCTGATGGTGGGCTTATCACACAGACTGTGAGGTCCCAGGTTTGAGGCAGGATTGTCAAATCACTGGCCTTTGTCCTCAGTGCCTATGGCATCTCTGTTCTCCTGTGACCCCCATGTTCATGGCTTTGTCCAGTAGACAGGGGAACACCTAAGTTCACAGTGTGATTGTGAGGACCTAATGAGACAGTGTGTGTGCTTCACTCAGCACAGCAGTTGTAACAACCCCAGGTCACCCTTTGTCACCTCACCAGCTCTGCTACGCTAACCGTCTGCCTCTCACCCTTTGCATCAAAACACATTTGCAGATGCTCCAGGATCAAGTGCCCAGACATCAAAATTTTGAGGTGCAGCCCCTACAGATCCCTGAAGGTACTCCTACCTTGGTGGGGGATGCCTAATTCTGGCAAACAGGAAACAGGATAGGTAGAAGGCAAGAATGTCTGTCCTTTGGGAACTTATAATATTAGTACAGTGCTCAACATATTGTAGGTGCTTGATGAGTGTTAGTTCCTTTCCTTCCCCTCAGTTAGATCCTACCTCCCCCAGCGTTTGCATAATAGGAGTATATCACACTTCTTTTACAGCAGATCATGCGTTGTATCTTATACATAGTAGGTACTTGGTAATGTCTTTGGAAAATACACATGGAAATAGAAAAAATGGATGACTATGTCTACATGCCTATGAGAATAAGAGAAAAGGGATGAGGAAAAAGATAAAGGCAAGTTAGATAAATGGGGGAAAAAGGAAGATGAGTTCTTTTGCATTAATGTCATTAATAACACTGGAACGTGAGATTTCATACATATATACAACC
>PVKE010012370.1:26275-38567 GCA_004027555.1 Craseonycteris thonglongyai | reverse complement strand
TCAGGGTTTCCCCTGTGGGTTCCTTTTTGTTTGTAAGTCCCTTCCCAGGTAGATGTCTGGGTTCTCCTCTCATGCCGCCATCTTGCTCCTTCCCCCCTTTGTTTTTGCCAGCACCGGGCCGCGCTCTGAGTCTCTGTCCCCGAACCACAGCTTCCCCTTCCCTCTCCCGCTCTCCCCTTTTTTCTCTAACCTTTGGGTGTTGTTCTGCGTTGTGTGGTTCTTTTAGTTGAGGTTGCTTCTCAGGGTTTCTCCTGTGGATTCCCCTCTGTTCACAAGTCCCTTCCCAGGCAGTTATCGGTGTTCTCCTCTCATGCCACCATCTTTTTTTTTTCTCCAACAATAATTTTTTTAAGGGTATTCACAGCTCCGCGTGCTGAAATAATTGCTCCGCGTGCCACTTTGGGCACGCGTGCCATAGGTTTGCCACCCCCAACCTAAGCATTTACCAAGGTGGAATATGCAGAAATTTTACCAGACCAGCATAGTCTCAGATTTGGCCCTGTTCAACACAGGAAAGGTGGCACTTTCCTGTAGGCTACGTGTTAGGTAGGTTACATGGGAACAATGACAACTATCCCTCTAGCTCTTATCTTGAAGCCACACATTCAGTGTTTCCCTATACATTCCTGGCACCTCTCAAATTGCCATCCCTCAGCCCAGGTTGAGAGTATGTGAGTGAGTCTCTGCTTGTACCCTTTAAAAGGACATCTGGGTTTCTAATTTCCTTCTTTCTTACCAACATGGATGGACAGAATCTTCACTGATTTTCACAGCCAAATGTTTTAGGGAGTCCACCTCTTGGCATAGGACCCATGGACTGGGAAACCTAGTGTGGGATTGGGATCCCTCACTCTTCAGGGGGACCTGCACTGCTAAAGTGTCCCTCCTGGTACTCCACCACTCGTGTGGGTTTAGAGTCATTTAATTTTTTGTCTTCATCCCTCCTATCAGTCTCAATGTGGCCTCTTCTTTAGATCCATAGTGATGAGGGTTCTGTTCAGCTAGTCTTCAGATATTCCTCAAGGTTGATTGTTCTATAATTTAGTTTTCATTTTAATGTGATCATGGGAGGTGGCAGGCATAGCATTTACCTATTCTGACATCTTGAGATATCTAATAATTTTAAATAGTTAAGGTAGAAAACTTTTAAATGTACTTTTTTGTCATACCTTCACATTATCTTCTCAAGGGTTTGCATTTTAAGATTTATTTTCCTGATGGCTCTTTCACAGTTATTCTTAGAGTTTTGTTTGTTCATTTGTTTTAATTTTTCCTCTGTTGCCCTCAACTAATCCTCTAGAATATCACTACCACTCATTACCCATGACCCCAGAACTTTGTTAGTAACAAACTTCATTGACATGTAACACTTAGATAACTGCCATCTTCAAAGCACAGAGTCTATAGATGTGAAGATATTAAAAGAAGGGCAAAGTCCTGAATATCATCAGATGCCCCACCTTCAGTCTTCATTTTGAGGACTACCCTGTCTATGGAAAAGAAAGGAATTTGAAAGAGACAAGAGAAGTTACTATAGTATATGGCTTATAAAAATATTATTTAAAGTTTCTGTGAGCTGGGTTTGGAATAAGTCATTACAGGACTTTGAAGGCAAGAAAGCCTGGGACATCACATAATCACTAAAATCTCCTAAGACTGGTTTGGTGCAGAGATCTCTCTCTTGTGTGCTAACATAGGACCAGTAAAGTAAATGGGGATGAAGAATGTATCCAGGTTATTGTACAATTTTCTTAAATGATTATCATAAATCTATTCATTCATGTAACAACTACAGCATTCCTTCATATAAAACAAACCAAAAATAGTCTTGCCTTCATCATTTTCCAAAAAATGAAGAGAAAGCACAACTACACTAAACTAGGATTATATGTCATACAAAAAGCATAGGGTTGATAGGAAAATAAAAAAGCTGAGAGGAACCAAAAACTTTCTGGAAGGAATGAGATCTGAGTCTGGTCTTGAAGAAATACTCTTACTAGGTGATGGAGATTAGGAAGAACATTCCTGGCAGAGGAAAAGACACATTTAAACAGACCATGATTCTTCTAGAAACCTATAGGTTTTTCTGCATGGCTGGATCAGATTGTATGTAGGAACAGAACAATGAGAGAGTTCAAGAAGAACATAGAAGTCAGGCTAGCAGTAGGAGCAGTGGTGGCAACAGCACAAATATTTATTGAGTACTTTGTCCAGCAAACTGTATTCAGTACTTTTAATGCCTACATTGATCCTTCAAGGCTCAATAAAGAATTATAATTCCCAAGGAGACCCAAGAAAGTTAAGTGAATTTAAATTTACTCCAGATCATATATCTATAAAGCGATGGTCATGAGACACAAATGCAGATCTGCCTGCTTCCAAAGCTATGTCCTCTTGTCTCACAGCTGTGGGTGCCTAACTCATGATTTTATCCTAAGAGCAATAGGAACAATACAGGGATTTCCAAAGAGTATATGACATAATCGTAACAGGATGCTGGGGAAACTGAGAAAGCTTTCATATAGTCTGAATCCCTTATGCCATAGGTGAGGCCATTAACACTAGCATTGTTTCTCAGTTCTCATGGAAGGCTGATTTACAAAGGAAATATTAAATTATAGGTGTGATAATTTAAGAAACTTAGAACTTAGAAAACTTAGTCAATAAAAATAAAATATTTGTTTCCAGATTCAGAGATTATAAATTACATTATGAATTCAGTTCAGGGCTGGTCCCACACCCACATGTGGTCATTCAAAATCAGGAGGGATATCTCAACTGCAGAGGTATCCCCTGAGGAGCAAGGGGTCCCAGACCCACAGTAGTCTCCTTAGCCCAAAGCTCCAGTGACAAGGAGAGAAATCCCTGTAACTTCTGGCAATGGAAACCAGTGAAGGTGGTGGCTGAGTGAGGCAAGGGCAGCTGGAGTCTCAGGCAAATGCTCTTAAAGGGCCCATGCACTTATTCACTGATAGACTCTCTCGCTCTGAGCTCCAACGCTGGGGCAGCAGACCATAAGGTACCAGAAACATATTGGGAGAAACAGAGTTCTTTTGTTTCGGGGAGAGTATTAAAGGGGCAGCTTTCTCCATGACCAAAGAGCTGGCCCAAGTCACTGTTTCTTTGTTGAGCCCCCTCCCTCACAGCATGCAGACTCAGTCAGCCATCATATCTTGAGTCTCTATCAATCTGGCTAACACTATTTCCCCCTCCCTAATGATTCCCTGAAATCCCACCACACCCAGCTTTGGGCATACTCAAGCTACTTCCCGTACAAATAGCCTTTCTTGGCTCATGCTGCAGACCCCTTAAAATCTCTCAAAGGTTCACAATATGCAAACAAGAAGCATCTGGTTTTGATGTGTCCCATACCTCTTAATAAGCAGTCCTAAGCCCAGCACTAATCACAGCCATCCTTGGTTCATGGCTTGGCCTCTTGAGGCACCTCCAAGCCCAGTGAGTTGGAGGCTATCTTTGGATTGCTTTGTGGCTCATGCCAGGTGGCCCTGGGCAACACAAGCTATGGCTGAACTGAGCCTGTGGTGGGGCCCCTTCCAGAAGACCCCAGGGCTGGCACATTCAGTAGCCAGCTTCAAACTGAGCTGGAGCATCACCTAGCCATCTCCTAGGATGATACACCCAAAGGGCTGCTAGGCAGGCAACAGAGCCCCGTTAAAGCAAACCCTGCACTGTAGGGTCAGCCCCTGCACAACAGCACTGTAGTCGTGGCCAGTGCTCACAACTAGTCAGTCCAAGGGTCAATCCCTCCCACTGATGTGCAAATGGCAACCAAGGCTCAGCTACAACAGGAGGGCACACACAAGGGACCCACTGGAGCACCAGGCTCAGCTAACCAGGAAGAATGCACCACTGGGCCACACAAGACACCTACTATATGAGGCCACACTATGCAGATCAGAAAGCATAGCAGCCCTACATAATACATAGAAACAAACACAGGGAGGCAGCCAAAATGGGCAAAGAAATGTGTTCCAAATAAAAGAACAGAACAAAGTTCCAAAAAAAGAACTAAACAAAATGAAGACAAGCAAACGACTAGATGAAGAGTTCAAAACACTGATTATAAGGATGCTCAGCGATCTCAGGGAGAACTTTAACAATAGATAGGAAAAATAAAAATGGAGATAGAAAACATAAAAATAACCAGTCAAAAATGAAGAATACAACAAAGATGAAGCATACATTAGAGGGACTCAATGGTAGATTAGAGGCAGCAGAGGATCAAATAAGTGATTTAGAAGATAAAGGAGCAGAAAACAACCAATGAGAACAGCAAAAAGAAAAAAAGAATCCAAAAAGTAAGACAAACGGGCCTCTGTGACATCAAGCATACCAACATTTGCATCAAAGGGGTACCAGAAGGAAAAGAGAGAGAGCAGGAATTGAAAACCAATTTGAAGAAATAATGACTGAAAACTTCCCTATCCTGGCAAAGAAAATAGACATACAAGTCCAGAAAGATAGGGAGTCCCAAACAAGATGAACCTAAATGCCAAATGTTAAAGACAAGACTCTTAAAAGCAGCAAAAGAAAAGCAGTTAGTTAGCTACAAGGGAGCTCCCATAAGACAGTCAGCTGATTGCTCAACAGAAACTTTACAGGCCAGAAGGGACTGGCACAAAATATTCAAAGTGATAAAAAGCAAGAACCTGCAGCAAAGTTACCATTTAGAATCCAAGGGCAGATAAAGAGCTTCTCAGATAAGAGAAAGCTAAAGGAATTCATCACCACCAATCCAGTATTACAAGAATTTTTAAGAGGAATTTCTTTAAGACAAAAAAAAATCAAAACTATAATAATAAAATAGCAATAACTACCTATCTATCAGCAATTAATTTAAATGTGAATGTATTAAATGCTCCATTCAAAGAACATAGGATGACTAAATGGATAAGAAAACAAGACCTTTACATATGCTGCCTAACAAGAGATTCACTTCAGATAGAAAGATACACACAGACTGAAAGTAAAGGGATGGAAAAAGGTATTTTATGAAAATGGAAACGGAAAGAAAAACAACAAAAAAAACTGTGGTAGCAATACATTTACCAGACAAAATGGACTTTAAACCAAAGGCTATAACAAGAGACAAAGAAGGACCCAGTAATTCCACTTCTGGTTATTAATCCAAAGAAACCAAAATACTACTTCGAGGGGAACATGTATATCTGCATGTTCAATGAAGCATTACTTACAATCTCCAAGATGTGGAGGCAGCCTGGGTGTCTGTCAATGGCTGAATGGATAAAGAGAAGGTGGTACATGTATACAGTGGAATGTTGCTCAGCCATGAAAGGGAATGGGATCTTGCCATCTCTGGTGGCATGGATGGACCTGGATGATATAATTTTGAATGGAGTGTGTCAGACAGAGAAAGACATGCAATGTGATTTTGGTTATATGTGGAGCATAAAAAACAAAATCAACAAACCTAACAGAAACAAACTTATAGGTAAAAAGAACATTTGATGGTTTCCATATGGGAGGAGCATTGGTGGGGGTTGGTGACAGAGGGGAAGGGATTAAATACAAATAGGTTGTTACAAAATAGTCATGAGGATGTAGTGTATAGCATAAGGACTACAATAGCACTGTAATAACTGTATGGTGTCAGTATTACATTTATCAGAGTGAATCATGGCACAGGGTTTGGGGGCAGGGTCAGAAAGGTGAAGGGATTAAGAAGTACAAGTGGGTAGTTACAAAGTAGTCATGGGATGTAAAGTAAAGCATAGGGAATACAGTCAATAGTATGGTAATAACTCTGTATGGCACCAGGTGAGTACTAGACTGTTCTAGTACTAGGGGGCTACTTCTTAAATTATATAAATGTCTAACCCCTCTGCTGTATACCTGAAACTAAATAAAATAATACTGAATGTCAACTGTAATTCAGAAATTAAACAAGGGGAGAGAGGGTAAAAGGGAATAAGAGTTTCAAGTTCCCAAATATTGAACAAATAAGCCATAGGGATATAATGTACGGAGTAGGGACTGTAGTCAGTAATGTTGTGATTGCCTGGTACAGTGTCAGGTGTTTGCTGGACTTATCATGGTGATCACTTCTTTAGGAACACTCATATAAATGTTGAGTGGCTGGTGTACACCTGAAACTAATGCAATATTACATACTAGCTATATTTAAATAAAAATCTTAAAAAGTAAGAGGTACACATTGTACCTATTAGGAGAGAGATATTCAAACTATAACTTGATTGTTAAACCTTTAATGTGTTAAGTAATAATAGTTTTAAAGTTTTTCTTTAAGCCTAGTTAGTCATTTCATAAGTTGAATAGAAAATGCAGCTACAGTGGTTTAATGTTTAATATCTGAATTTGCATATCTTTAATTAGTTGTTATTAGTGAAATAATTACTTTTGTCTTTGGGGAAAAAATTTGCCTCAGATTTACCTCATTTGTAATTTAGCCTTTCTATTGTGATGATGTTCAAAGCAATTGCTACAGCTTTTTATTGTTTTGGCAAACAAATATTGGAACTAACAACCCTTCATTGACACAAAATGTCTTACACTCACAAACACTCTGACCACAGAAGTTGCACAGTTCTGTGCTGTGATGAGGCCTGACCCTGTTAGGACTTGCGCGCCACACACAGAAACACTCTGACCACAGAAGTTGCACAGTTCTGTGCTGTGATGAGGCCTGACCCTGTTAGGACTTGCGTGCCACACACAGAACCACTCTGACTACAGAAATTGCACAGTTCCTTGCCGTGATGAGGCTTGACCCTGCTAGGACATGCGTGCCACACACGCAAACACTCTGACTACAGAAGTTGCACAGTTCTGTGCTATGATGAGGTGTGGCCCTGCTAGGACTTGCGTGCCACACACAGAAACACTCTGACCACAGGAGTTGCACAGTTCAGTGCTGTGATGAGGCCTGGTCCTGCTAGAACTTGCGTGCGTTGGTGGGGACAGAAGCGTACTACTCACATTCAGGGCCGCTTCCGCTTCTTCCAGCGCAGGTTTAGCTGCCTCAAGTTTGGTCTCAGCTTTTACTTTTTCATTATCAATTTCATCCACAATCTTTTGGGCTTTGTCTTTGACCTCCTGCACTTCATTTTTCACTTTGGCTGAAGCTTGAGCACTTACTGTGACTTCAGCTAATACCTGTTAAATTGAGGCAACACATGAGAGTGAATAGAAACCTTTGAGCAAAACTGACAGAAAGATTTGAGAAGTGAGAGAATATTTATTAATTATGATATAAAACTTGAATAAGAGCAAATTTATTCCCCAGCTAAGTCATCTGCATTTTAAGGTTTCCTAAAGTAACTCCTTTGAACAGTTCCTGCCAGTCTTCAATTTCCTAAATGTTCCTCAGGCTTAAAATATACAAATAATTATTTTAAACTTTCAGGATATTGCTATTTCTACTCCATGTAATTCCTATAAAATATATTAATTAATATTTCAAACTTTCAGAAAATGCTATTTCTACTCTGTAATGTCTTAAAAGTAAAACAATTCAAATAAATGTAACAGAATAAGGTTAGAACCAATTAAGCCTCATGTAATAACCATAAAAATAGCTCATATTTTGTTAAGTACCTACCATATGCCAGGACTTTGCTAAGTGCCTCTCCTCAGCTAACTCACTCATTTCAGCAACTGGCTAAGGGTCAAGTCAAGTACACTCGTATCTAGTCTTTTTAAAGATTTAATTTTACTGTTTGTTATTTGTTGGACAGACAGAGACAGAGAAAAGGGGGAGGGCCCAGAGCAGTCTCCATAGTTGACAGCATCAGTTTTCAACATAGTTTCACTCCACAGGTAGGTACAGGGCAGCACAGGGCAGTAGCCGAGCTGGGGTCCTCCTGCATGGGCCCTGGCAAGAACTGAACTGGGGGCACACCCCAGTTCAGCATATGGGTCTGCAGGGGCCAGGGCCAGGATTTGATCCTGGCACCCCGGGACTACAAAGCAAGCTCTCAACCCATTAAGTCATCCTGGCATTCTGCCACATCTATTCTTAATAGATTCTCAGTGAGTGGAAGCTGAAAGCAGTCTGATATTGATGGGGTCATAGATAAAGAAGCAGAACACAAACGAGTATGTCTCTACCATCTTGTATGTCCCTACCATCTTGGGAGGAGTAGCTTTTTTTTTCTTAACTGTACCAAATTCTTCTCTTATTCTTTTCCCTGCTTGACACAAACTTCAGATACTATTTGGGCCATCCTACAAGCCTATAGCATGCAGGCAGAAACCTTAACAATAAGACTGAACATATTTCTGAATTTAGTCAAGCAGAAATTTCATATACAGATGACAGAGAACAAGAAAGATGGATAGCAGGGGATTCCTAACTGGCAACATGAGAGAAGAACCCCAAAACCTACCTGGAAAGGGACATTTGAACAAAGGGGACTCCACAGGGGAAAAACCCTGAGAAACACAGCCTCAACTGAGAGAGCCATACAATGCAAACAACCTGAAGGTCAGAGCAAAGAGGGTGAGCAGGCAAGAAGGGGAAGGAGCAGTGCAGGGATGGGGGCATGAAATGCGACCCGGGGCTGGTACAAAAAGGGGGATTGGGAGACTCCGGTCAAAGTGGAACTAGATCCAGGGTGGGCTGGAAGCCAAGACCCAAGGCAAGTAAAAACCCCATGAGAATGTGAAGAATTTAAAATTTGAACCCACGTGGCAGCACGCTGGGCCCCACTCAGATCACCACGCCTGGGGTAGAATAGGGACCACAGAGCAGGGGTGGCTGAACTGCCCAGGGGGAGAAGGAACAAGGCGCCAGCTGCAGCTCAGCATGCAGAGTTGCTGGTCTACAGAAGTGGCCAAGCTGAGCTGAATATGAATCAGCTCTGAGGGAGCTGCTTTCCAAGCCACTGGCTTTCAAAGCCAGAGCGCAGCCCTAGAAGAGCAGTGGGCGCAGGCAAGGGAGAAGGAGAAAGATGGAGTGGCGCGGCTTCAGTTTGGTGGACGGGTTTCCCTGCCCAAGGCGTTATCTTTGCTGTGCCTGCACACCTGGAACCCAGCCAGCTGGGCCAGCACCTGAAGCCCAGAAATGCAGACTCATAAGAGTGAATGGTCTCTGAGTGATGGTGAGACTAGGAGTACCACCAGGAAGGCAGAGAGCCCTTCTGGAGTGGGCTGGGGAGGAAAGCACAGAGCTGAACCATGTGCCAACCTCCTTACTCATAGCTTTATACCAGCTGGGCCAGCACCCTGAATCCTAGTAACATGGACCCAAACAAAAACTGTCTCTGGGTATGACTGATTCTAAACCCAGATCTGGGAAAACAGAACATGCCCTGGGGAAAGGGTTGAGATAGCACACACTGACCCACCAGCCCACCTGATGACAAGAATTTGCTACTGTGTCTCAGGCCTGCCCCAGCTCCTACCCACACTCCTCCACACCCAATCCCAGTCTGACTGCTCTGCCTTCTATCAGCTAAGCCAGTACCCTGTAGCGCAATCCCAGGACACAGAAACTGACTGCTTCCCCTAACCCTCTCCCAAAACTTGTCTCCCCTCAACCAAGCTCCACCTGCTACCTGCTATACAGCGAGAGGAAAAAGGCAAACTGTAGCTACCCTGTGACACAAACTAAGGCCATCCCCATCAAACCCTGCCACTGTGGGAACAGACAGGAGAGCCCAGGAAGACTGCAACACACAGGTACAACAGCCAGCATTTTCCAACACTGACATCAGAGACACACCAGGCCATAGCCCACCTCACTTTCCCAAAAAGAGGGAGCATCAGGACTAAAACAGTTGGGTCAAATAAATAAATAAATAAATAAAAATAAACAAAGAAAAGAGAAGCCCATATTTTAGGAAAGCCCCCAGAGAAAAATCATACTCATGCTTAAGGAGAAAAAAACACATCAAATACAACGAACAACTCAGAATCCAAATCCACTCCAAAAGAATATGGAAAATCTTTAGAAAAGGAACTTACAGATTTGGAAACAAATAATCTAAGTCAGGGGTCTCCAAACTTTTCAGCCCGCGGGCTGCATTAACTATCAAACAGCAGTTTGGGGGCCGACTACACACTCGAGGTCCAAATAAAAAAGAATCAAAACATAGATGTTGTTTTTAATTATTTATTTAATATTATTTTATTCAGATAAAAAGGTCTCCACGGGCCAAATGAGATGGCCTCGCGGGCTGCATCTGGCCCATGGGCCATAGTTTGGAGACCCCTGATCTAAGTGAAACAGAATACAGGGCTGCAATACCCAAGATACTCAGCAAGCTCAGCAAATGCTGGCAAAGCACCCAGGCACACTTAAATGACCTCAACAAGAAAATTTCTGATCAAAATGAATACTTTACCAACAAAATTGAAAAGTTACCGGTAGAGCAGAACCAAAAGGAACTCCTCAAAATAAAAGGCATAATAGGAGAATAGAGAAAAGAACTAACCAGCATAGAAAACAGGGCTGACCAGTTGGAGGAAAGAATCAGTGACATTGAAGATAGAAACATGAAAATATCACAGATGGAAGAAGAAAGGGATATGAGAGTCCAGAGAAATAAAAGAGCTCTGTAAGAACTACCTTACATCATTAGAAAGAGCAGCATTAGAATAATAGGAACCAGAAGGTAGTGAGTTGGAATCTTCTGAGTCTTTTAAAGCAGATAATAGATGACAACTTTCCTACCCTATGAAAAGAACTGAAACCCCATATTCAAGAGGAAAACAGAAGCCATAACTACCTAGACCCTAGCAACTCTTCTCCAAGGCACATTGATCTGAAGATGACAAAAAAACAAAGACAAAGAAAGCATCCTCAAGGCTGCCAGGGGGAAAAAATATATAATGTTCAAAGGAAAGCCTATCAGGCTGTCATCAGACTTCACAGCAGAAACACTGCAAGCCAGGAGGGAGTGGAGCCCAAGTTTCAAAATTTTAAAAGAGACAAATTTTCAGCCAAGTATTAGCTATACAGTTAATTCTTAGATATCTATCATATCTAAAAATTAACCTTTAGATATGAAGGAGGAATAGAAACCTTTTGAGATATACAGAAGCTGAGGAAATTCTCCAGCACAAGGCCAGCATTTTAAGAAACACCAAAGGAGGCTATTCGACCTCAATCAGGAAATCAAAATAAATGGAGAAAAGTTGGGACAACATAGAAATAAAAAGGAAGGAAGAAATGAATACAGGAAATTCTCATATACCATCACCCAAAATGTAAATGGACTGAGTTCACCAATAAAGATTAATAGAGTAGCAGATTGGATTAAAGAACAAAATCTAATCATATGCTGTCTACAAGAGACACACCTCAGTCACAAGGACAAACACAGGCTCAAAGTGAAAGGGTGGAAAACAATACTCCAAGCAAATGGCACCAAGAGAAAAGCAGGAGTGGCCATACTGATTTATGATGAAATAGTCATCAGGATAAAAAAAAGTAATGAGATAAAGATGGACATTTCTAAATGATATAATCAAACATTTATCAAGAAAACATGACACTCATTAATATACATGACCCTAAGCAGGAAGCACCAAAATTTACAAAGCAATTACTAACAGATCTAATAAGAGAATTTGACAAAAACACAACTATAGCAGGGGGCCTAAACACCCCCATGACAACATTGAACAGATCATCTAAGCATAAAATAAATAAGGAAATTGTAGCCTTAAATGATATGTTACAGAAATTGGACATAATTGACATTTATAGGACACTCCATCCTGCAACATAGAACTACCGGTATACATTTTATTCCAGTGCACATAAAACATTTTCAAGGATAGACCATATCCTGGGACACAAATCCAGCCTCATCAAATTTAAGAATATTCAAATCATACCAAGTATATTCTCTTACCACAAAGCTTTGAAACTAGAAATCAACTGTAAAAGGAAAGCAGAAAAAAACATATATACATGGAGATTGAACAACATGCTATTAAACAATGACTGGATCTAGAAGAAATAAAATGAGATTAGAAAATTTGTAGAATCGAACAACAATGAAAACACAAAGTACCAAAATTTCTGGGGCAAAGTGAAAGCAGTAATAGGAGCAAAATTTATATCACTATAGGCCTATCTCAAGAAACAAGAGGGGAAAGCCGGGACGGCTCAGCGGGTTGAGCGCTCGCTTTGAGGCCATGAGGACCGAGGATCGAATCCCGGCTCCGGCCCAGGCAGGACCCACATGCTGAACTGGGGAGTTCCCACAGTTCGGTTCTCTAACTGTCTCTGTCTCTGTCTCTCTCTCTATCTGTCAAAAAGTAAAATAGAAATAACTATGCA
>PVKE010012370.1:0-26175 GCA_004027555.1 Craseonycteris thonglongyai | reverse complement strand
GGTTCTTTGAAAGCATCAATAAAATTGACAAACCACCAGCTAGGCTAACCGAAGGACAAAGAGAAAAAAATCACATATATGCAAAATTAGAAACAACAGGGGAAATTATGACTGATACTACAGAAATACAATCATAAGAAATTACTATGAAAGACTTTATGCCACCAAATTTGACAATCTAGAGGAAATGGACAAATTTCTAGAAACATAGTTTACCTAGACTGAACCAAGAAGAACTAGATAACCTAAACAGACCAATCAGCAGTACAGAACTTGAAACAACTATCTAATATCTCTCCAAACCCAAAAGTCCTGGACCAGATGGTTTTGCCAATGAGTTTTCTCAAGCATTCAAAGAACTACCGGTAATGCCCATCCTCCTCTTCAGACTACTCCAAAAAATTCAAGAGGAATTCAATACTATCCAACTCATTCTATGAGGCCAGCATTTCCTTAATACCAAAATCTGGAAGGACAATACCAAAAAAGAACATTACAGACCAATATCCCTGATGAACACTGATGCAAAGATTTTAAACAAAATATTAGTAAACAGAATACAACAATGCATTAAAAAGATTATTCATCATGATCAAGTAGGATTAAACCCAGGGGCACAATAATGGTTCAACATTCGCAAATCAATCAGTGTAATTCAGCACATAAACAAAATAAAGGATAAAAACTATTTGACTATCTCAATTGATGCAGAAAAAGCAATTGACAAGATACAACACTTGTTTATGATCAAAACTCTTTATAAAATGGGAATTGAAGGAAAGTACCTCAACATAATAAAGGCCTTACATGACAAACCCTCAGCAAACTATACTGAACGGGGAAAAGCTGAAGCTCCTTTTCCTAAAATCAGTTACAAGACAGGGATGCCCGCTATCACCACTGCTATTTAACATAGTGCTGGAAGTTCTGGCCAGAGCAATCAGACAAGAAAAAGGAATAAAAGGCATTAGAATTGGGAGAGAAGAAGTCAAACTGTCACTCTTTGCAGATGACATGATCCTGTATGTAGAAAACTCTAAAGACTAAAAAATCTAATACAAACAATAAACAAATATAGTCAAGTTGCAGGATACAAAATTAATGTACAAATATTAACTACATTTTTATATGCTGACAATGAAACTTCAGAAAGAGAGATGAGAAAATCCATTCCCTTTGTCATTGCAAACAAAGAACTGAAATGCCTAGGAATAAATCTAACAAAGAATGTGAAGGACTTATACACTAAAACTATAACACATTTTTAAAAGAAATTGAAGAAGACACAAAGAAATGGAAAGATATTCTGTGTTCATGAAGAATAAACATAGTTAAAATGGCCATGTTACCCAAAGAAATATACAGATACAATGCTAGTCCCATCAAAATCCCATAGACATTCTTTCAAAAAATAGAAAAAAAAAATCAAATTCATATGGAACTACAAAAGACCCTGAATTGCCAAAGCTATCCTAGGAAAAAAGGATAAAGCTGAGGGCAACTCACTGCCTGACTTTAATCTATACTATAAAACCTCAGTAGGGGAAGCCGGGATGGCTCAGTGGGTTAGGCGCTCACTTTGCAGCCCCGGGGATCAAAGATCGAATCCCGACCCCAGCCCGTGTGGACCCACATGCTGAGCTGGGGAGTGCCCCCAGTTCAGTTCTCACTGGGGCGAGACCCAGGCCCAGTTCCTGCCCCGTGCAGCCCCGCGCCCAACCGTGGAATGAAACTGTGTGGAAAAACCGATGATGTGCAACTATGGGGACTGTTCTGGGCCTTCCCCCTTCTCTCTGTCTCTGTCTCTGTCTCTGTCTCTCTCTCTCACTGTGTCAAAAACAATAAAAAAATAAAAATCTAAAAAAAAAAAAAAACCTCAGTAATCAAAACAGCTTGGTATTGGTAGAAAAACAGATAAACAGACCAATGGGACAGAATTGAAAACCCAGAAATAAACCTGCAAATATATGAACAGATTATTTTTGACAAAGGGGCAAAAAATATACAGTTGGGGGAAAAGAAAGCCTCTTCAGTAAGTGGTGTTAGAAAATTGGAAAACCACATGCAAAAGACTGAATGTGAACTGTGATCTGTCACCATATACCAAAATTAACTCAAAATTGATTAAAGACCTTCAAATAAGACCCAAAACAATAACTTGCATAGAAGAAAACATTGGCACTAAACTTATAGATCTGGGGTTCAAGGAGGACTTTATGAACTTGACCTCCATGGCAAGAGAACTAAAAGCAAAAATAAACAAATGGGATTTTATCAAACTAAAAAGCTTCTGTACTGCAAAGGAAACCATAAACAAAGCAAAGAGGCAACCAACCACTTGGGAGAAAATACTTGCAAACAATGCCTCTGATAAGGGGCTAATATCAAAAATATATAAAGAATTTGTGCAACTGAACAACAAAAAAATAAGCAATCCAATTAAAAAAATGGGCAGAACTAAACAGACACTTCTCTCATGAAGACATACAAACGGTCAGCAGATATATAAAAAAATGTTCAACATCACTAGCAATTAGGGAGATGCAAATTAAAACCATAATAAGATATCACCTCACACCTGTTAGAATGGCTATAATCAAGAAGACAAGGAATAATAACAAGTGCTGGAGAGGCTGTGGAGAAAAAGGAACCCTCATACACTGCTGGTGGGAATGTAAACTGGTACAACCACTATGGAAGGCTGTATGGAGATTCCTCAAAATGGAAATGCCATATATCCCGACAATCCTGCTTCTGAGTGTCTACCCAAAAACACTTGAAAATCTTAATTCGCAAAGAAATATGTAGCCCAGTGTTCATCACAGCACTGTTCACAGTGGTCAAGTTGTGGAAACAAGCAAAGTATCCTCTGATAGATGACTGGATAGAGATGTTGTGGTACATTTACACAATGGAATACTACTCAGCAATAAGAAAAGATGAAATACAGCTGTTTGGGACAACATGGACAGACCTTGAAACCATCTTATTAAGTGAAATAAGTCAGACTGAAAGAATCAAGAAACATATGCCCTCACTTATAAATGGATTGTAAAACTGAAAGTAACAAAGAAACAAAAACTTATGGACACAGTTAATAATTTGGTGGTTACCTGAGGGTAAACGGGAAGGTATGTGAAATAACAGGATGGGGGTGGGGGTGGGGGAGGTGGGAGTGGGCACCAGACGTATGGTGATGGAAGGAGAGCTGATTCTGGGTGGTGAGCACATAATGCATTACAAAGATGATGTAATGTAGAGTTGTACACCTGGAAACTATTCAGCTGTTACCAACCAATATCACCCCAATAAATTTAATAAGAGAGGGGGGGTGGGGGGAGGGAGGGAGGGAGGGAGGGAAGGAGGGAGGGAGGAAGGAAGGGAGGAAGGAAGAAAGAAAGGCAGATAGAGTCACAGAAGAAAGACCTGTCTTAGGCCAGGGAGAGGATATAATAGTTTATGTATGTCTTGGCAAAAATTCTGCAAAAATATCTAAAGGTCTTGTGAACATTATCTTAGCAAAATAGTCTATATACTTATACTCTGCTTACTTTTTAGTAACATTTTTAATGCTTTTTTTTAATGTGGAAAAATATTCCTCACTACTAGTGATAAAATAAATGCAAACTCACTTCATCTGATTTCATGGACGCCACTGCCAATTCCTTCTCTTTTATTGCAAGGTCCTGAGAAAGTTTTGCGACCGATTCACTTGCCTCCATGAGTTTATCAAGACCTTTAAAAACATACACACATTCACTCTTAATGAGCAAATGAATATCACTTCATCAAATACTTATTCAATATTTACTACTTATAAGGCATTGTATAAATACTACAACAATAACAGATCACAGACAAAAGCATATATATATACATGTACATATATATATATATGCAGCAACAATACTTATCATATTTCTGAAAGTTTCAGTGGTGTGGGTGGTGAAGAAAAAACTCTAATTGAAGAATGTCATCTAGATACACTCAAGGGAAGCTACAGTGCCATATTGAGTAAGATTGCTTTATTCAAGAAACTTACTTGACAAACTTATGTTCCCCTTGGCTTTACAAACACTGAAACTCTCTTTTTTTTTTTCTTGCCTTGGAATCATATAGCAGCTGAGGTGGCAAATGAGACATGTAATCTATTAATATATTTGTTGTTCTCCTTGCTATAAAAATTAAAATATTAATTGCTAAAGTCTGTGTAACTGGCTTTGTGTCTTTTAGTACTGTATAGCAAAATAACTAAGTAAATTTCTCACTTTCCAACTGGGTTCTTGACAGAGGTATTTTGGTACATGTTTAGTTAGCATCTGGTCTCTTGAGAGGGAAGGGGAAGAACTCATGTATCTGTTTGCCAGTTCCCATGGTGGAAATACTCCCACTATGGCTGATTTCCAGCTACCAAGATATTCTCAGTAACACACCATTATATAATATTTCTACCATACAGGTACAATGAAAATAACCTCAAGAATATTAATAGTGAAATAGAGTAAGATAACTAAAAATGGTAAGCTTGGGGTATTTATTATCTTCATTTTTAATATTTTTTCATTGTAAGTTTACATTTAATTTTTAAGAAAGACTCTGTTTAACAACCAGATCATAAAACTCCTAACTAACAATCGGTCTCATGAGCCGGTACAAGTGGCTTCGGCACACCACTGGTTCTGGAGCACCAAGGAGAAAAGCTGCCGGAAGGTGTCGCAATCACTGCTATCACTTTACCAATCTTGGAGTTCAATTATGCTACGTGACCAAGTTTTGTGTAAGAGAAGTGAAAAGAAAGCACTATGTGTTTTGGACTATTTTGACCAAACACCTTTCTAGACATATAATCTATTCCAGTTTCTACTTTTTGAACTTATATTACATATACTGAGCCCTCAGAAAACCATAGTTCAGATAAACTTTTCTTCTTGCCTATTTGTTTGTGTTTGTTTCTGATTTGCCTTTTCATTTGTTAGAAATTTGAGAAGTACTAACATGGCAAAGTTTATACAAATTGAGGGAAATTGCAATGCAACTAAAAATTGAAATTGTGGTCAGTGTCCAAGAGCTGGCTTTTCTCATCTGCAAGCAGCATCTCTGTGACTATGGCAACTCATTGCTCAACTGGGTAGATAGACCCAGTGTTAAAAGAACTGAGAGAGGGGAAGCCAGGATGGCTCAGTGGGTTGAGTGCTCATCTTGCAGCCCCAGGGTCTGAGGATTGTATCCTGGTCCTAGCCCATGCAGACCCATATGCTGAACGGGGGTGTGTCCCCAGTTCAGTTGTCACTGGGGCCAGCTTCCCATGTGGGAGGCCCCTGGTTCAGCTCCCACCCCAGGCATGCCTTCCATGCGGGAGGCCCCTGGCCAGTTTCTACCCTGCGCAGCCTCACGCCTACCTGTGGAATGAAACTATATTGAAAACTAATGACTCTCTCTGTCTCTGTCTCTCTGTCTCTCTGTCTCTGTCTCTGTCTCTGTCTCTGTCTCTCTCTCTCTCTCTCTGTCATAAACTGAGAGAAACAGTTCTAAAATGAGAACAAACCACTTCTATTTAGATTTCCTTCTACCCATAGTTTCTTGACAGGTCAAAAGACCTTTAAGAGCATTCCTTCAAAATAATCTATAACTAACAATAAAGTCTGTATATCCACAAAACAAAATATTAGAATCACTATCAAGTGTGCTCTTAAAAAATACCATTTTGCTTACCAATATTCATACGTTCAGCTTGCTCATTAATACATTTCACCTTTTCAGTATAAATGTTTTTATAACCGTTTATAAATGAGAGGTAAGATTTGGGAGTCACGTGTGCTCTGCGGCGGTACCTGAAAGGAGAACATAAAAATGATCCTCTCTGTCGTCCTGGTGTGTAATATGTCAGAACAGATGCTCTCCCCGCTGTGAAATCAGTGTAATTCCAGAGACTGAGTCACAGACAGGAGGGCAGGAACTATGAATGGTCTCCCTAAAGGTAAAGTAAAGAACACTAAATAGCTAATGCACTGATCCCACTCAGGGCTTCTGTTTCCTCATTGAAAAACAGAGAAAAGAATCAATGCTCTTCACGTGCCAGAATTTTGTGAACAAAAAGTATATAAACAGCATGTGTAAATACATCTCGTAAATTGAAGGTTCTGTGGAAATATTAGGGATAAGTGGTTGAAGTGAATGTGTACTGTGATCTGTTCTCATTTAATTGATATTTGCTACAAACCTCTTCACTGCTAGGAACCAGCTGGGTGGCCTCACAGAGGTGAAAGCCAGTCTCCCCCTAACTCCTGGGATCTTCACTGAAATCAAGGCAGCCACATGAGTTCAAATGTTCAACTCACTATGGCATTTAATATAGTAATTATACTTAATAGAAACAAATAAATAATAATTTTATACAGCAGAAACTCAAGTAAAAGAACTTATATACTATAAACTCATTTTACCTATTAATTTTTCAGTTTTGGAGTTCTGAAGATTTTTAACCCTAAAAAAAATATAAAGACTTGGGTATAGATGTGACTATTATTAAAGTGTTAAAGAAAACCTTCCTAATAGCAGTGATTAGTTCACAGGAATTCAAAGATATCTAGGAGATTATCCAGAAAAGGGTCCAGGATAAACAAACTTTGTGAGCCCCTGAAAAATCATGCGGAGTATTACCCAGACTCTCTATGAAGCCCACCCATTAACCCTAAGGAAAAAGCCCATTGTTCCAGACATCCATGTTGGCTCAGCTGTGTTTACATCTGTCAGTTGTACACAGTGATTATCATGCTTTGGGAAGGGAAAAAAAACCATTGTATTTATGACAGCTCTTACATATGAACACCATCACGGCTTTTAGTGAGTTGACTCTCCTACGGTCAATTAAAATTAAGTTTCATAATTATTTGGCATGAAAACATGATAAAATATGCACAATTTGATAAGACTAAGTGATACAAATACAAAATCTAAATGTTGCCTTAACAGAAGGCAATAATGAAACTTTAAAACAGTATACTTCCTTTATTTTTTTTAATTGTTAAATATAATGGGGGTGACATTGGTTGGTAACAATTAGATAGTTTTAAAACAGTATACTTCTTTAGTCAAAATAAATAATGCATATGAATAAGAAATCATTTTAAACAGCTTATAATGAATTAGTTAAGTCATTTAAAAAAATTTAAATAAGTAAAATTAAGTGATTCATTAAACATGTGAAAGTGGTACTTCAGTATAGACACTAGTTAATTTTTAAATCTCATTTATGTATCATCTTTTCGATGTATAATCACCAGAAAATCACAGCAAGAAAAAATTTAAGTGCAGCTGGGCCTCCGTGCTCAATCAATATGAAGAGTCTTTTACTGGATGTTCCATTTGATTGCTTTTTGGAGTACAATTTGTGGTTCTGTAGCTGTCATGCTTATGTAATGTCACTTACCTTTGGAAATAACTTTCACAGCTCTCTGAAACCATGTCATGGAAGAGGCCCATTGTTTCCACCACTTGTCTTTTGGTGTCACTAGAACAGACAACAGCATAGCCTGAAAGGAAATAGGAGGCCACAGCGACCAGAGCCTCCTTCGGCCAGCGACTGAACCAATCCATCGTACAACCTGATATCAAGCCGGGAAACTTCAGAGAACGGGCGCGGAACTTCTCACCCACCTGTGGACAGCACAGTCAGAGAGCATTAGAAACACAAAGTGATTGTAACCTGGCTAGAGAGAGCCAACAGTGTGACATCACAATTTTTAAACTAGCCTTGGGCTGCATTAATAGATCAATTAAGTGTCCAGATGAAGGAGGATAGAGTATTTCCACACTCTTCCCTGTCCGAAGACTACATATGGATTCTTGGGATTCGTCTAGGAGCTACCTCTTACGAGGAAACTGACAAACCAGAGCTCTTCTAGATGGGCTGCCCAGACGCAGTTTTAAACAGGACAGAAAACAACAGTACTGTCCCATTTCAAGCAGTACCTATAGTCAGCCTAGTCTCACTGGTCAGTACATACCATTTGAAATGGGACAGTACTATTGTTTTCCATCCCATTTCAAATGGTCGATCTGGTCTACCTACTTCTACAGAGAGATGACCAAGAAAGTGAAAGGCCTGGACACTAGAACAAGTGAGAACAGCAGAAGGAAAAAGAGATGTTTGGCCTAAAAAGGAAGCAATTTAGGGAGTCTGCCAAAACTCTCTCCGTTATTTGAAGAACTGTATGTATGTGAGAAGGCCTGGGTTCATTTTATAGGACTGAAACAGAATCATAGGGGAAAAGACAGAAACATAAAATTTTCGTGATTGTAAAGGACTTCCTGGCTATTAGACAATCTAAAAATTATTCAGGTCCTTGGTAAGTTAGTGAGCCCACCTCAGTAGAAATTTCTGTGATGATAAAAATGCTCTATGTATGTGTTTTTGAGTATGGTAGCCAGGTAGCTATTGAGCACTTGAAATGGAGCTAGTGGGACTGAGAAGTTTGATTTTTATTTTAATTAATCAATGAAAATTTAAGTGGCCATGCTGCCCTATATTGACAGTGTAGTGAACTATAGATAATCAAACGTACATAAGAGACATACTAGATGGTATGTCTAGATTGGATGTGGAACTGAACAAGATTATATCACTGAATCCCTTACAATTCAGATCTATGTCACTAAGTAATTAATAAAAGCTGTAGGCTATGCAATAATTTCTAATGAGATGGGTATGTTAAATTATTATACTTTCGTATGAGATTTCAGTCAGTGGAGACTGGTGATAGTAAAGTTTTCATTTTATTTCATTATAACATGTTAGTTTCTGAGCAAATCAGAGAAGGTAAACTATGTAAGTACATTTAAATAAGTAACACCTCCTTCATTGATATAAATAAAATAAAAGCTCACTGGAGAGAAGCAGAGAACAACATGCAAGTTCTTCCTCGATCTTGAAATGAAGTACTCATAGAGATTATCAAACGTAGGAGGATGGCGAGGCAGCTCCTTTTTCATTACTGATATAAGCCCCTGGGTGATTTCATCCAGCTCATCCCGTGCAAACAAGTTGGAGATCTTCAAGGAACAGACAAAAAAGATTTACGTATTTTATTTACTTTTTAAAAAAGATTTTAATTAAAATATACATGCAATTATTATATTCGTTTCAGGGGTACACTATAGTTATTCAACATTTTTATACCTAGATAAGTGATCATCGTAAGTCCAGCAAACATCTGACATCATACCATGCTACCATAATATTATTGACTATAATCCCTATGCTGTACATTATATCCCCAAAACTTATTAATACCTGGAAATCTCATTCCCTTTCATCTCCCCCCACCTCCCGTGACCCATTTTTTTTACATTTTTCAGTCACAGTTGACATTCAATATTATTTTAAACAATTTTTTAAAGATTTATTTTACTGTTTTGACAGAGAGACAGAGAGAGACAGAGAGAAGGGGGAGGGCCCAGAGCAGTCTCCATAGTTGTATGTCATCAGTTTTCAACATGGTTTTGTTCCACACAGGTGGGCGGGGCAGCACAGGGCGGGAACTGGGCTGTGGGCCTCCTGCATGGGAGGCACACTCATGGCTGGGATTCAATCCTCAGTTCCCAGGACTGCAAAGTGAGCACTTAACCCACTGAGTCATCTAGGCTTCCCTCAATATTCTTTTATATTAATTTCAGGTGTACTGCATAGTAGCTACATATTTATATAACTTAAGAAGTGATTCCCCTGAGTAGTCTAGTACCCGCCTGGCACTATACACAGTTAATACCATATTATTGACTATATTCCCTATGCTTTACTTTATTTCCCCATGACTACTTTGTAACTCTCAATTTGTACTTCTTAATCCCTTCACCTGTTTCACCCTGCCTTCCAACTCCCCTCCCATCTACCACCCTGATAAATCTAGTGCCCATCTGACACTATACATAGTTATTACAAAATTACTGACTATATTCCTTATGTTATAACTTTCATCCCCTTGACTACTTTGTAACAACCAATTTGTACTTCTTCATGTTTTTGCCCTTTTCACGTAACTCTCCAACCATCCTCTCATCTGGCAACCATCAAAATGTTCTCTGTATCGATGAGTTTGTTTTGTTTAAGTTTATTTTGTTCTTTACATTCCACATATAAGCAATATCACATTGCACCTGTCTTTCTCTGTCTGACATACTCCACTCAAAATATAATACACCCCAGGTCCATCTATGCTACCACGGATGGCAAGGTCCCATTCCCTTCCCTGAGTGATACTCTATTGTATAATATATAGGTACTACCTCCTCTTTATCCATTCATCCATCAACAGACAACCAGGCTGCCTCCACATCTTAGCCATTATAAACAATGCTACAGTGAACATATGGATACACACATCTCCTTGAAGTAGTATTTTTTATGAGCTGGTAATGTTCCAGCAGAGTGTTACTTCTACCAGGCCCTATTGGTGTCCTCTGGGGCCCAGTGACACAACCTCCCTGGTAACCTTAGCTGGGTACTCCAGGGGTGTACCTGGTGTGGGTTGTATGTGCCCTCCTATTGTAGTTGAGCCTTGGTTGCTATTTGCACATCAATAGGAAGTATTGACCATTGAGCTGATTGGTTGTGAGGACTGGCACTGATTATAATGGAGGAGCTGCTGTTCAGGGGCTTATTCAATGAAGCATGATTTACATGAGCAATGCTCTGGTCCTGCCCAGTCTTCCTTTTTCAGTGTGTCATCCTTGGAAGCAGCCAAGTGATGCTCTGACTCGGTCCAAACCTGGCCACCAGGCATGCCAGCCCAGGGTCTCCTGGAAGGGACCTTGCCACAGGCCAGGTTCAGCCACAGCCTGTGCCATGCCATGCGCTACCTGGTTTAAGTCACAAAACAATCCACAGATGGTTTCCACCTGTGGTGGGCTTAGAGGTGCCTAAAGAGCCCTAACTGCAAACTAATGCTGGCCACTGCTAGTGCCAGGTTTGTGGTTGCTCAGCAAGAGGTATGGAATATACCAAAGACAGATGCTGCTTGCTTGCATTTTCCAAACTTTTGAGAGATTTTAGGAAAGTCTTCAGCATGAGCAAGGATAAGCCTTTTATATGGAAAAGTTACTGGGAGTGGCTTCGGTGGTCCACAAGCTGGGTGGGGTGAGTTCTCAGGAAATCACCAGGGTAGGGAGAGCAAAAGGTGTTAGCTAGGCTGATGGAGACTCAGTTATGAAGGTCCTCTAACTCTGTGCCTAAGAGTGGGGAGAGTTCAACAAAGAAATAATAGATTCTGGGGAAGCCGGGATGGCTCAGAGGCTTAAGCACTCACTTTGCAGCCCTGGGAACTGAGATCGAATCCTGACCCCAGCCTGTGTGGACCCATATGCTGAACTGCAGTGTGCTTCCCATGCAGGAGACCCCCAGTTCGGTTCTTGCCCCCTGGTTCTGCCCCTGGCTCAAGGGGGCATGACTCCCATGCTGGAGGCCCCCAGCCCAGTTCTGGCTCTGCACGGCCTCCACCCACCTGTGTGGAACAAAACCATGTCGAAAACTGATAAAGTTCAACTGTGGAGACTGCTCTGGGCCCTCCCCTTTCTCTCTGTCTCTCTGTCTCTATCAAAAACAATAAAATAAATTTTAAAAAAAAAGAAATAGTAGATTCTGCCAGTACTTCTGTCTGGGAGAAAGCTGCCCCTCTAGCTCCTGCCCTGAAGCCAGACATCTCAATTTTTTCCCATATGTCCCTTATGCCTTCCTAGCTGCTGCCTCAGCACTGGAGCTCAGGGAGAGAGAGTCCATCATCAAGCAAGTCCATGCATGGGCCCTTTAAGAGGAGTGCCTAGGACCAGCTACCCTCTGTCTCACTCAGCCACATCTCTGTTGGTTTTCACAACCAGAAATTAGTTATAGGGAGTTCTCTCTCCCTCGCTTAAACTTTGGGTTGAGGACCATGGTGTGGATCTAGGAGCCCTTGCTCCTCTAGGGGTTTCCAGCCAAGGTTTCCCAGATATCTCTGCAGCCACCATATCCCTCCTGATTTTTAACAGTCACACATGGGTATGGGACTGTCCTGTTCCTGGTCTCAGCCCCTAAGGTGGCTTCTTCTGTATGTCCTTAGTTGTAGGACTTTGGTTCAGTTAGTTCGACTTTAAGAGATTCTCAATGATAGTTGTTTCATAGTTTAGTTGTAATTTTGTGTGTGTGTGTGTGTGTGTGTGTGTGTGTGTGAGAGAGAGAGAGAGAGAAGGGGAAAAAAACTTTCTTTTTTTTTTTTTTAAATTGCATTTCTTTTTTAAATATTTATTTATTTATTTATTTATTTATTTATTTATTGTTTTTTGACAGAGAGAGAGAGATACAGAGACAGAGACAGAGAGAGAACTGAACTGGGGGAGCTCCCAGTTCAGCACATGGTTCCGCACGGGCCGGGGCCGGGATTCGATCCCTTGTCCCCGGCGCTGCAAAGTGAGCGCCTAACCCACTGAGCCATCCCGGCTTCCCCGAAAAAAACTTTCTTGATAAATAGGTTACAGTGAAATAAAGAGTGATAGTTTGTTGGGGAATAAAAACACCAAAGGCATCTTAGTCTCTCTTCACGCCCCCTCTAGCTCTTGGCTTCTGCCTTCTTACTGGCCCCTGTGGGTGAGGAGGTCTTGGTGGGCATGCCAGGCCATTTCGGGCCCATGGGGACGTCTGTCTTCCTGGTCAGTGGTACCGGCACTATCTTGGACCTACTGCCCTTAGGAGCAGCAGCAGCCTCGGCTTTCAGCCCTTCTGTGCCTCCCTGGGCAGCAGCCTCTTTAGGGATCTTGCTCTCTGTCTTCTTTTTGGCTGGGGAAGCAGCACCATTCTTGTCCTTGGTGACTGTGGGTTTTGAACTCTGACTCCCAGCTTTAGTTTTCCCGTGGGCCTTGGCATCTGAGCTGCTCCTTCCGCTTTTGACCTTTGACTTCCCATGGAGCCCAGTGGCACCAGAAGGGGCGTTTGTGGCCTTGTCTGGCTGCAGGGGGGCCTTCCTCACCTTGCCCACTCTTGCCTCTTTGCCCTTGGTCTGGCCACCTTTCTTGGCAGCCTCCTCCTTGGCTTCAGTGGGCCTCCTGGGAGCAGTCACAGTGGCCATCTTCCTGGGCTGGACTTTTTTTCTGTGCTTGGGGACTCACTTGAAGCTGCCAGTGGCCCCCTTGGCCTTGGAGTTGGTGGGCCTGACGAGGAGACCGTGCTGCATGCCAGTGTCCAGAGCCCGCTTGAGCAGGTACTTGAGCCGGACAGCACCCACCGCAGGGTATTTTTGCAGGATGTAACCCTCGATGGCCATGGCGGAGGTGTCCCGCCGCTGCTCTCCCGCCCTCAGGGCCTCCAGCACCATGTGCAGCACAGGCGGGTGGCGGCGCGGAGCTAGGACTCTCCTGTGGTATGGGCCTGGCTTTTCAGCCCCAGACCACCCAGTTGTGCAGACAGTAGAGACTGAGGAGGCTGAGCTGTCCCTGGAGGCCACACTCCCGGGAGCCATGGCACAGGCAGATGCAGACACAGACGTCTAGTTGTAATTTTAAAGTGGTCATGAGAAGAGACAACCACAGTGATTACCTACCCCACCATACTGACCAGAAGCCCCAGCATTCTGTATTTTAAGAGTATCCTACAACCAATTCACTGCTGAAGTCTGGTCCTATTTTTATCCCGTCCATGTCATCTTTTTTCATATTTTCTTTTTGTGTCTCCACAGTCAAATCCCCATATTTCCAGAAATCACTAAGAGTGCAAGTATTATTTGAGCAGATTGAGCAGTTAAATTTGGGGCAAGTTAGGTTTCCCTTTGCTTAAATAGTTATCACCAAAAAGCTATCTATTTAGTATTCCAATAATCTCTTCAAAATGTCCAATGATGTCCTCTTTTCTCTAACTCATAGTCAGTCTCAATTCTGTCTCTAAGGTAGTTGACCAGCTCATAACCCATATACATCCACAGACACCATTCATTGTGCAGGGAGGCCTGATTCTAAGAATATGCCTGGCTGGCATTTGGGAACTTGGCTTTGGGAATGCCTCCTCCACTGCTAATTGATAAGGTTGTTCCAGTGTGCCTAGACTACTGACTCGTATATAAACATTGAAATATATGGTGAGCATCTACATTCCTCTGGGAATCTGGAATTTTGGTCATTGTGGCTAGGCAGGGAGTGACTACATGGCCAGCCCCCAGTAAAACTGTTGGACTCTGAGGCTCAAACAGAAACACAGTGCATGTGTTTAAAGCACATCACTCCTGGAGGAAAAGCCCATTCTGTTTGGCCGCTTTGGTGAGAACACAGGAAGCCTACACATGGATTTCTCCAGATTCCACCTAATGTGTCTTTTTCTCTATTGATTTGGCTATAAATCCTTCCTGTGCTGCCTTAATAAATCTTAGCCATTATTACAAGGGTATGCCTAGTCCCATGAGTCCTCTTAATGAAATACCAAGCATGTGAGTTGTAACAGAAGTGTTGATACAAGTGTGGTA
This sequence comes from Craseonycteris thonglongyai, assembly GCA_004027555.1. Classification (NCBI taxonomy): domain Eukaryota; kingdom Metazoa; phylum Chordata; class Mammalia; order Chiroptera; family Craseonycteridae; genus Craseonycteris; species Craseonycteris thonglongyai. Next base: position 11,698 of record PVKE010012370.1, on the reverse strand, counting down.
TCAGAAGTGGTGACACAAACATTGACATGCAGTTAGCAGAACTCTTTCAACCCTTTTATACTCCTAACACCTAGATAGATTAGACAGAAGATAAATAAAAGGTAGATGATAGATAGATAGATAGATAGATTAGATAGATAGATGGACGGATGAATGCTAAGTAGATATTTTGTTTCTCCTAAAATAAAATATAGGATCAAACTGAAGAGACAAATCAGCAATCATATTTAAAATAGAGGAAATGCCGGACAGCTCAGGGGTTTAAGTGTTAGCTTTGTAGCCCTGGGGTTAGAGGATCAAATCCCAACCCCAGCCCGTGTGGACCCATATGCTGAACTGGGATGTGGCCCCAGTTCTATTCTCACCAGGGTGAGCTTCCCATGTGGGAGGCCCCCAGTTCGGCCCCCAGCTCATAGGGGCGTGCCTCCCATGCCGAGGTCCCCACCTGGTTCCTGCCCTGTGCAGCCTCTTGCCCACCTGTATGGAATGAAACTATGTTGAAAACTGATGATGTACAACTATGGAGACTGCTCTGGGTCCTCCTCCTTCTCTCTGTCTCTCTCTGTCCCTGTCTCTCTTTCTGTCAAAAACAATAAAATAAATCTTTTTAAAACCACTAAGGAAGGCAGTATGGAGATTCCTCAAAACACTAGGAACCTGCAATAACTATATGACCCAGCAATCCCTCTCCTGGGTATCTACCCAAAAAACCTGAAAACCTTAATCCACAAAGATATATGTACCCCAATGTTCATCGCAGCACTGTTCATGGTGGGCAAGTCATGAAAACAACCAAAGTGTCCTCTGATAGATGACTGGATAAAGAAGTTGTGATACATTTACACAATGGAATACTACTCAGCAATAGGAAAAGATAAAATGCAGCAATTTGTGACAACATGGACAGACCTTGAAAACATCTTATTAAGCGAAATAAGTCAGACTGAAAGAATCAAGAAACATATGACCTCACTTATAGGTGGAATATAAAACTGAAAGTAACAAAGAAACAAAAACTCATGGACACAGTCAATAGTTTAGTGGTTACCTGAGGGTAAGGGGGGAGGTGGGTGGGAGAGCTGGATGGGGGGAGTAGGTATCAAATATACAATGATAGAAAGAGCTGATTCTGGGTGGTGAGCACATAATGCAATGTGTAGACAATGTAATGTAGAATTGTACACCTGGGAACAATGTAATTGTTACCAATGTCACCCCAATAAATTTAACAATAAACAAATAGAAAGGAAAAGAAAAAAGAAATAAAATGGAGCAAAGCATACAAAAAAATCTATAAGTAGGCAACATTGATTTTACAGGAACTTCACAAACTTTACCAAATTTTGTATGTTAATCATTTCTAAAATAAAAAACGTGTGCTAAATGGCTTCACTTGCTGAAAGTTGCTGAAGTGTTACTGCTTTTTCTATCCAAATATAATTTACATTTTATAAATATGAGCTTTTTCTTTACTTTTGAGACCTACCTCCCCTGAAGACAGCAGGTTGTTAAGGTATTCTAGAAATGCCTCATCTTTTATTTCATTGTCAGTAAAGATGAAGGTGATGCCTTTTCCATCAGCACCAGCGACTTTGTACAAAAATTTTAAGTCATCTATTAGGTTACTTACATTATAAGACCTAAAAAGAAAAATGGTAAAAAATTTAAAGTTAAAAATATATACCGTATTTTCCGGCGTATAAGACAACCGGGCATATAAGATGACCCCCTAATTTTACAGTTAAAACATAGGTTTAGGCCTATATTCGCTGTATAAGACTACAGCCTCGGAAGTGGGGGGTAGTCTTATACAGCGAATATAGGCCTAAACCTATGTTTTAACTGTAAAATTAGGGGGTCGTCTTTTATGCCCGGTCGTCTTATACGCCGGAAAATACGGGTAGTAAAAAAAATTATATAATATATATATATATATATATATATATATATATATATTCATAATTTATCTCAAAATACAATATAACCCATGATAATTACAGCACTGTCTGCATCTCCTCTAAGACATATTAAGTAATAATACCTGCTAAAAAACACAGAGATTAGAGTGAAATCACTATGTGTTACCATTCAAAACACATGTGTTTTATTTAACTTGAGAAGTGAGAAATGGGAGATATACCAGAAGTGACCAATGAAGAGTAACTGGGAATAGGGAAATGAGCTTTTATTCCCGGCAATCTAACAGTCCTCAGCAATAGATTTTTGTCCAAGGGACTGGGATACATGTATTTGGGTGAGTGTGGATTAATAAAAAGATAAACTATAAATAAATTAGCAATGAATTATATACAGTGGTAATGTGCATCTCACTAAGTGGCTAGATACAGAGAAAGCCCAACAGAAAAAAAAGGTGCACTATGCTATGTGATATAAATCATAGAAATCTTAAAATTATGTGATAATAGATTTTGAAAAGGAGGTTTTGGTTTCTGTTTTTCTCTTTTCTCTGTTTCCTACTAAATGTGTGTGCTACCAGAGGTGATGTGATGTGTAAAAATAAAGCAGACATTTTCTGAAGTGTTGTATACTCATATAAATCTTCATGTGTAAGTTGATCACGACGACTATAAAGAAACCCTCACTCTTAAAAGAGGTTTTATAGTGCAAGTAATAGGGAGCTTCACGTACATCAGCGGATGTACCAGAAAGAATATGAGCATTGGAACCAGAAGGACCTGGGTTCAAATCCCCGCTCCGAAGCTTGAGAAAAGTTCCTTCACATTTCTCACCTGTTTCCTCGTCTGCAGAATGAAGATAATGTAAAGATTGTTGTGGTTATTAGAGGTGATATAGCTTACGTGAACTTGAATGGATGAATAAATAACTTATTTTTAAACTAGGGGAATCAGCTATCCCCTTCTGGGTGGCACTACAGTAAAAAGTCTTACAGAGCTCAGGAAAAAGAACTCCATCAAAGAGAGAACATGTTATACATCCCTTTCAAAACAATTCCCAAGAGGGAAAATCAGGGCTAAGGGCACCTGGTTTGCTGAGACACAGCTAGGCCTGCGAGAGCAACGCAGCCCACACCCTCCCTGCAGAGGTGCTGTGGCCCAGTGCTGCTAGAGGAATGCTCCCAGGCAGCGAGGGCACAGAGCCACGTGGGCTGGTTCTGTTTGTTTTTGAAGTAAACTGATTACTATGTATTGTTATGGACACAGTCAGAACACTATTGTCTGGGCCTTGACCCCTCTCTCTCCTTTCTTCCACAGCTAAGCTTCTCAAGGAGTTTCTAAAATCATGATCGCTGCTTCTTCATTTCCTTAATGTGAAGTGACTTCTACACCCATCTAGCGAACGTTTTGACGCATTGACTTACCACTTTCTATGCCTTAACTTAACAGTTTTAGGCTAATTCTCTACGTCTGTGGTTTCTAAAAACCGCTCTGGATTTCCTCCTTTCTGTCTTGCCCTTCTCACCCCCATCCCACTTGCAAGTGCCCTCTTTCTATGCTGGGAGATGCTAGAGTTCTTTCCTCAGACAGCTTTTCTGCTCACTGTACACTCTATTCATGCTCCTCATTACCTTAAAAGTGTTCTCTCCACTGAGACTTCTATACTTATATCTCCAGAACCCTCTCCTGAACCCCACACTCATGGTTCTAATTACCCACGAAAACTATGCTTGGCAGACATCTCACAGTCAACACATGCTGAACTGAATTCTCATTTCTACCCTTTAAAACTGGTAACTTATTCATTTGTTCACTTATTTTTTGTAGTGTTGGTTAAAACTACTCACTTTACAGTAAAGAACAAGTTTACAATCATTCATCTTCCAAAAGCTTACAGCCTAGTGAAAGAGATAAAAATGTGAACAGCCCATTTAAAAAAAAAAAAGATTTATTTTATTGAGAGGTGAGAGAGAGAGAAAGAGAGAGAGAGAGAGAGAGAGAGAGAGAGAGAGAGAGAAGGAGGGAGGGCCCAGAATAGTCTCCACAGTTGTAGATCATTAGTTGTGACATAGTTTCATTCCACACAGGCGGATGTGGGGCCGCGAGGGGTGGTAACTGAACTGGGCGCCTCCTGCATGGGAGGTGAGAACCTTCACCACCATCCTGGCAGCTCCCAGTTACGCCGCAGTTCAGCATATGGGGCTGCGATTCTAACCCTGGACCTCACAGTTGCAAGGCAAGTGCTAAACCTGTTGAGCTATCCCAAAATTCTAGCAGCACATTTTTTTAATGCAGTCTGATAAATGACACTATCGAAACTAGGATTGAATCCTAGGCTCTCTCTTCTTTCCTCTTTTTCACCCCATATCCAATCACTTTCTAAGTCTTATCCTACATATTTCAAACTGTCCCCACTGATTCCTTCTCTCTACTCACACTTTTCCTGTTATTTTACAAAGTGCCCATGATTCCAGTTAATCAGACCTGGTCACACATGCACACATGGAAAGGACTGTCATAAAGGAGGAAGCTGATAGAGATCGCTGGAAACAGAAGGAGGCAAGCCACATCACATAGGGCTGCTTAAGGAAGCAGCAGGCTTGAGGAAAGAGCATGGACAATGACATGTTTCCATGAGGAAAGCAAAGGCAGGAGGACTAGGCAGACTTAGGATTGGTTGGTTTGAATAATTTCAGCAGGCTCTGGGGCATAGATGCTGTCCCTAGTTGACTGGTCCTTGACTCTGGATTGACTAGGACAGAGGAATAGTGCTTCCTAGAGTGTAAAGCCAGATAAGAGGCAGAGGTTCAGAGTGTGAGCTCTGGACTGGCTGGTTTACACATGAAAGGCACACTACTGGTCCAGCCCTGGGAGGAGACGTCTCTCCTCAGTCAGTGAAGCCCTGGTGCCAGAGCATCAAGAACACAGAAAACAAGAAAACACAGTTAACACACCTGCCTTAATTTAAGCCTCTGTCATTTCTAACTACAATGACTGCCACACCCCCATCCCCAATCACAAACTCCGATACCTACACAAATCTGGCAGGTAACGCCAGTGAGTGAAGTAGGGCTGGTAGGGGTCTCTGGTAAATTGCAGCGCTGCATGTCCTATCTAAGGAGGCAGCTGCTGCTTAGCACAAGCCACCTGGCAAGATAGGCCCAATGTTGCCAGATCTTTCAATTATTTCAAGAAAAGTCAGAAATATTTTTGTTTGCTTTTTATGTGAAATCTCCCAATTTTTAAATGTTAACAACTGATTAAATTAAACTTAATTAATCTCTAATTATTTGATGTTTATTTTTTAAATTAAATTTATTGGGGTGACATTATGTTTATTTTTTTAATGATTTTTTTAATTTTCCAATTAAAGCGGCATACAATACTGCATTCGTTTCATGTGTACAACACAATAATTAGACATCTATATGACTGATGAGATGATCACCTGAGTAAATCTAGTACCCATCTGACACCATACAGTTATTACAATACTATTGACTGTATTCCCCATGCTGTACTTTACACCCCGTGACTACTTTGTAACTACCGATTTTGTACTTCTTAATTCCTTCACCTTTTCTACCTGATGCAGCAGAAAGAAAGATGAACTTTTCAATAAATGGAGTTGGATTAATTGGATATATATATTTAAGAAATTAATCCTAACTCTGACCTCAGATTTAATGAAAAAGTTAATTCTAGGTAGGTTACAGTTTTAAATATAAAAATAGTAAATTTTATCTGTAAAAATGATGAAACTTACAGGAGAGTATCTTCATGACCTTGGGGTAAACAAAATATTTTAACAGAATACAAAGAGTGCTAAAATAAATTGAAAATATAACTTAAGTTTCACTAAAATTAAGATCTGCTAAGAGTGAAAAGTCAATGACTGGGAGAAGAGATTTGCAATTTGATGAAGAAATTACAGCCAAAATATAGAAAGAATTCCTAAAAACCAGTCAGTGAAAGAATCAAACTCCTATTTTGAAAAACCGGGCAAAAACTTCAATAGCTATTTCACAAAACAGTCTACTGAAATGGCCAATAAGAGATGAAAATACACTGAACACTATTAGCCATCTGGGAAATGCAAACTAAAGCCACAACAATATTTCACTGAACACCCACCAGATAATGAAAAGTGAAAAAATTCACAAAGCCAAAGGCAGGCAGGGATGTGGAAGAATTGAAACTCTCATGAACTGCAGGCAGAAGTGTAAAATGGTAGAACCACATTTAAAAACTACTCCACAGGGATGCCGGGAGAGCTCAACAGGCTGAGCACTTGCCTGCAACCACGAGGTCCAGGGATTGAGTCCCAGCCCTGGCCAGTGCAAACCCATATGCTGAATTGCAGAAAAAAAGGTAAACACTGGGGTGGTGGCGAAGGTTCTCTCCTATCATGCAGGCGGGATCCCCAATTTGGTTCCTGCCCCGCGAGGCCCCATACTTGTGAAACTATGTCACAATTAATGATGTACGACTATGAAGACTGCTCTGGACCTTCCCCTCTTCATCTCTCTCTCTCTTTCTCTCTCTTGCACCTTCTCTCAAACAATAAAATAAATCTTAAAGTCGAATATACACATACTCTATACTCAGCAATTCTATCTCTAGAAATATATTCAGACATGTACAAAAATGTACATAATAGTTCTATTTGCCAAAAAATCCCACAAATGTTTATCGACAGAACAATGGATACACAAATTGTGCTAATATGCAATAAAATGGAAGATTATATATCAATAAGAATGAATAAACTATTGGTCATGTAACATCATGGATGAATCTCACAAACACATATATGCAAGGAACAGAAATGATACAAACGAGTAAATTCTCTATGATTGGATTGATATAAAGTTCAAAAATAGCCAAAACTAATCAATGGGCTTAGAAGTCAGAATCTGGTTACCCTATGACTAGGACAGGACATGAGGGGTACTTTTGGGGTACTAGCAATATTTTATTTCTTCATCTGTGGACTACCTACACAGGTGTAATTACTTTGTGACACCCGTGATTTGTATACATTGTCTCATACAGTAAACTCTCCGTTAACTGGAACTCAAGCAACCGGCACGCTTAAGCTTCAGATTTTGCCAGTTATTTGAGAGTGCCAGTTGCTTGAGTTCTGGTTAATGGAGGGTCTACTTACATTTATCCGGCATCTACCAATCCCCATGGGTGGCAGCTAACTAAGAGTCTACTGCATTTGTTACACTTAAATAAAGAGGTTATTTTAAAAGGAAATAACCAAATTGTTGCATTCTTTTAAAAGTAAACATTTTACCCCAGAGAAATTAACTATAGAAAAACATCTTGTTGTGTTTTATTTCATCCTACCTGGTTAATGTTATCTGGAATATCTGATATCCAGCTATAAAAGAGGCCAATTTCGAAAGACTTTGTTTTCCAGAACCACCGACACCCACCAGCAATGCATTTCCACATGCTGTTCGAATGATTCGTGAAATCTGTTTTGAAATGAAATAGTATTTATTTGAAAATAGAATTCAACTGTTCACATTTTCTCAGATTAAATGAGTCCAAGGTTTGACCATATGCTTCTAGACTATATTGAACTTTTTCCGTTAATGATATATCTCAGAATTAAAAAAAATAAAATTCATATTGATTAATTTGATTCAAATTCTTCCCCTGACCATATAGGTACATCATGAATAGTAGACCAAATTGTCTTTCCTGTTTCAAAACTACTCTGTGTGTGTATAAATTTTTAATTTTTCTTTCTACTCAGTGGATGGTGAAGCTGCCCTTGCCAATCTGTAGATGGAAGTATAGAACTGTTTGCTTATTATTCATCAGTCTAACACACTGACTTACAAAACACAGATACCATCAAACTCTACAACAAATACTACTTCTATCATATCTCTCCCAGTGGAAATTGCTTAAAAGTACCAAAATTCTACTTGCCATGGGGGCAGAAAGGCATCTGTAAAAAAAGACTTAGAGAAACAGCCTTTATAAGCTTGTGTTGCTTTTCTATGGTTGATTTCCTCCATGAGGATAAAACTATAATTGGGGCTCAAGGCTTATGCAGGATGATGGAAGACATTGCTTTAAATAGGGGTCTCCAAACTTTTCAGCCCGCGGGCCGCATTAACTATCAAACAGCAGTTTGGGGCCGACTACATACTCGAGGTCCAAATAAAAAAGAATCAAAACATAGATGTTGTTTTTAATTATTTATTTAATATTATTTTATTCAGATAAAAAGGTCTCCACGGGCCAGATGAGAGGGCCTCGTGGGCCTCATCCGGCCCACGGGCTGTAGTTTGGAGACCCCTGCTTTAAAATAAAAGCTACTTTTTACGTTAATGTCACTAACAAGGAAGAAAGTCTAGATGGATTACTAAATTAATTATCACCACTAAAATATTATTTTAGGGCATGTTGGGATAGCTCAGCAGGTTGAGCACTTGCCTTGCAACCACCAGGTCTGGGGAACAAATCCAGGTCCCCGCCTCGGCTCGTGCAACCCCACATGCTAAATTGTGGTGCACAACTGGATGGCTCTAGGCAAAGGTTCCCACCGCCCATGTGGGAGGCCCCAGTTCTGTTCCCACCCAGTGTGGCCCCACATCCACCTGTGTGGAGTGAAGCCATGTCACAACTAATGATGTGCAACTATGGAGACTGTTCTGGGCCCTTCCCCTTCTCTCTCGTTCTCTCACCTTCTCTCAAACAATAAAATAAATCTTTAAAAAAAATAAAAATATTTTAAGTACAAGTTTTACAGGTGACAGATCAGTAATGACACCTTGATATTTATTAATTCTATCATTATATTTTTAATTACGTTAATCATTATGTTTTAGGCTTTTCACCTAGAACAGGGTCCCAGGCCCCTAAGACCTAGCCACAGTGGGTAGTAAATATTAATAATTACTTGTTGAATGGAGGAAAGTGAAACAGGCCTATGACATCTAGAAATTTACCAACTTTGCAAAATAAAACTGTACAATAAACACAGAGCTAAGTGTCCTCTTTATCAAACCGCTCTACTCTGTGTTCTGACTCCTGGAGAAACTGCTTTTTGATCACAAATCATACAAATAAGTCCTTTCTGTAGCCCTTCAGATTTAGATCAAACCATACTCCTTTCTGGTGCTGCCTCCAGCTGGCTTCTGTTTTTTCACCAGTCCTTTACACTCACCTTGCCCTGTCTCCATCAGTTTTCCTCCTAATCTGTAAGTCAATCATGAAACTGACATATTTAAAGTGTCCACTTTCCTTCCATTATATCAAAATATAATTTGAGGAGAGAATATTTCTTCACAGGGTTCTCCAGCTTACTTTTTAGGAAGATAAAACCGACTCAGTGTGTCAAAAACTCTGAACATAAAATCTATTAGCCCTTAACCCGTTCCAATCCAGTTGTTATGCAACCCGCATCCTCCCTCAACTTCAATTTATTTTGGCAGGGAAAGAGGTAGGTGGATTTCTATTACTATACTATATTTTGGAAGGAGAAAAACACAATATGAACATAAATGGTGATTTATTTTCTTTTTTACAATGTCAGACGTCGTCCAACATTGGAGCGGAAGAGGGAAAGTACAATGTTGGACGAGGTCCAACATTGGACTGGAAAGGGTTAAAAAACATTTGCTGTCACATAGGTGAATTCAAATAAGGGGTTTCTGTTTTCTGAGACAATGAACTGACCCAACCTGTAGACACTCTTCTGTATGCTACTTGAGACTGTATATTTATTCCCTCAAAAAATTTATCTGTGGGGGATGCCAGGATGGCTCAACGGGTTAAGCACTCGTCTTATAGCCCCAGGGACTAAGAATCGAATCCTGGCCCCAGTCAGTGCAGACCCATATGCTAAACTGGGGTGTGCTTCCCATGTGGGAGGCCCTCAGTTCAATTCCCACTAGGGTGAGCTTCCTATGTAGGAGATCACAGGCCCAGTTCCTGCCATGCAGTCTCACACCCACCTGTGGAGTGAAACTATGTAGAAAACTAATGATGTACAACTATGGAAACTGCTCTGGACCCTCCCCCTTCTCTCTGCCTCTCTCTGTCTGTCTCTCTGTCAAATACAATAAAAAAGAAAAAGTTTATCTGTGAAATGTACTAAGAGTGTAGGAATACAAGATCCATTTACATTAGTAAAGAGTCAATAGTTAGAACCTTAATAAGATGACTCATTGCATCTTTAAAAAACACCAGATCGAGAGATGACCCTCGAATGACTTCATTGAACTGTCTCTGGTAAAACTGGAGTTTTTCACACAGAAAGTCAAAAGATGGTATCTAAGGATAGGGAAAGAAAGAGAAAAATAGTATTAATATCTAAGATCCAAAATTAATGAAAATAGCAATTGTAAAAACACTCAAAAGTTATTCTAAATTAAAATAATAATAATGGATTTCTAAAAATTTGTCAAGGATTAGTTGACTTTTAGTTATTTCTATTTTCAGATGCCAGAAAACTAACTGTCCAATAGGAAATTACTCCTGACCATTCCCTTCAAGAACCCCAGCACCAATTCCTACCCATGGTAATTAAGGTTAGAATATAACAAATAGTTTTCTTAGTTTTTATTTGCTGTTTAATATTGTTTGTGGGTTTTTGAAGCCGTACATAAGTTTTAGATTATTTATATAATTAAAGTGTTCTGAAATAAATATTCACGTATTTGTTTTGCAAGTTGTTTCTTCCCATTTAATTCTTTAATGAACATGCACCTCAGAATTACCTTGTTATGGGGGCCCTGTTTAAAAAAATCCTTTTGGAGTCTTTGTTTCAAACTTCATTAAACCTATACATTAATTTAGGAAGAATAATGTATTACCATTTAACCAAGTAAAGTTTTATCATGTCTATTCTTAGGTATTTTAAATATTTTTGTTATATTTTTTATTTTATGATTATTGAAAAGAGTTGGCAAATTTTTTCTAAAGGGCAGAATCATAAATATTTTAGGTTTTGTGGCCTGTCTGGTCCCTGAAAGGCTACTCCACTCTGATGTTGTAGTGAGAAAGCTGTCATAGACAATTTATAGAGATAGGGTTGTGCCTGTGTTCCAATATAACTGTACTTATGAACTTTGAATTTTTAGTTTTAATTTATAAAATATAGCTAACATATGATACTATATTAGTTTCGGGTATACAAAATAATTATTCAACATTTTTATACCTAGAGAAGTGATCACCATGGTATGTCCAGCAGCCATCTGACACCGTACCAGGCTATCACATTATTGACTACATTCCCTGTGCTGTGCATTATATTCCTAAGACTTAGTCATTTTATACCTCTTATTCCCTTTACCTTTTCCCCTCATTTTGTTTTAAATTGCAGTTGACATTCAATACTATTTTATATTAATTTCAGATGTATAGAATAGTGGTTAGGCATTTATATAATTTAAGAAGTGATCCCCTTGACTGGTCTAGTACCTACCCAGCACTATACATAGTTATTGCCATCCTATTGACTCTACAGTGTTCCCTCACCACTTCACGCTTCATGTCTTGCAGCTTCAGTGCTTCGCGGGTTTTTCCAAAATATTCATCAAAAAATAAAAATGAGAGAGAGCAAGATGGCGGCATGAGAGGAGAACCCAGACACCTACCTGGGAAGGGACTTATGAACAAAAAGGAACCCACAGGGGAAACCCTGAGAAGCACCCTCAACTGAGAGAACCACACAACGCAGAACAACACACAAAGGTTAGAGGAAAAAGGGGAGAGCGGGAGAGGGAGGGAGAAGGAGCAGTTTGGGGACA
>PVKE010012369.1:0-38467 GCA_004027555.1 Craseonycteris thonglongyai | reverse complement strand
CAAATTAAAAAAAAAAAAAAAAAAAGAATGCATGAATGGAGTCAGATTTTGCATTCTCATCCTGATTCTACTACTTGCTAGCTATCAGTGAGTAAATTATTGAGCTGCCTGTGTCTCAGTGCCCTTAATTATAAAAGCAGGATACCAGTATCTGCCTCATGGGTTGTTCTGGAGAGTAGAATGAATACAGGCAAAACGCTTAGAACTGTGCCTGGCACAGGCATGTTTTTTTCACATCTATATTTAGAGCAACTCACTGAATCCCCAACATTTGATACACACTTATTTCTAACATATCTTCTAAACTATTATTAAAATTGCAATTTACAAAGGAATGCACACTCAAAAGTGCCCCGTATGAACATCAACACCCAGCCACAACACCAATGATTCTTATTGCCCTCCTCACATTGATTTTAAATCAGTAAATGATCTGATCTGAAATTTAAATATAGGGAATGTCAGAAAAGCTGTGGTTGAACACTTACCTTGTAATTGTGAAGTTCTATTCCCAGCCCTGGCCTGTGTGAACCCATGTGCTGAACTGCAGGCACCTGGTAACCGCCAGGATGGCTCAGAGGTGAAAGTTCTTGCCTCCCATGTGGGAGGCTCCTGGTTTGATTCTCACCATCTGTGGACTCAAATCCACCTGTGTGGAATGAAACCATGTCACAACTAATGAAGTACAACTGTGGAGACTGCTCTGGGCTCTCCTCCCTTCTCTTTCTTTCACCTTCTTTCAAAACAATGATATAAAAAATAATTTAATATAAAGTTATAATAGCTAAATAACTTATTTGTTCACTCTGCTGGAGTGAATTTCACTTGAACTCAGGGTATGTATTCTGAGGAAAAATGCAGTGACCACTCTTACCTAATTCTGTTGAATACAATGGTAGAATTTGACTCCATTTCCAAACCTCTTAGAAGATGACAGTAAAGTTTGCCTTATTTGAAGGAATGTCCTTATTTTAGCCAGAAGGAAGAGAGCACCATTGTGACTTGTAAAAATTAGCAGTGTCTTTGTCCTAATGTCCACCTGCACTTATGAACTGTGAGGGACCAAGTTCGTGTCAGTCTTCACCTCTGCTCCTTCAATGGAAGAGAAGTTGTAGCAGAAATGGCAAATTGATAGGACGTCCTTTCAAAATAAATAGCTTGGTTGCTCCCCTCAAGCTGTTTGTTTATCTATCTATCTATTTATTTATTTATTTATTTATTAAAGATTTATTTTTATTGTTTTTTGACAGAAAGACAGACAGAGAGAAGGGGAGGGCCCAGAGCAGTCTCCATAGTTGACAGCATTAGTTTTCCATATAGTTTCACTCCACAGCTGGGCACGGGGCTGCGCAGGGCAGGAACTGGGCTGGGAGCCTCCTGCATAGGCTCTGGCAAGAACTGAACTGGGGACACACCCCAGTTCAGCATATGGGTCCGCATGGGCCGGGGCTGGGATTCGATCCTCGGGCTCTGGGGCTGCAAAGTGAGTGCTTAACCCACTGAGCCATCCTAGTTTCCCCAAGCTGTTTTTATTTATCCATCCATTTCAGAAATGAGAATTAACCATGGTGCAGGTATTGTGCTGGGTACTGAGGGTGTAGTGGTGATGAAAGTAAGACAGACGAGATCCCGCCATGACTGAACATAGAGCTCTGGGACAAGAGAAGCCTCCAACAAATGAGAGGAAGTGTGAGAGGTCCCGTGCGAAAGGCAGTGCTCGCCCCTGAGAGCTGGAGAGCTCTCTCAGGTCTGTAAGGGACTTCCCTGGACTTTCACAGGAGGAGCTACTGAAGCTGAGATCTAAGCAAGAAGTAGGAAGAGTTTGTTTATTGAAAAGAAAAGGCAGGGAGGTCAAGGGCAGAACAATATTCCAGCAGAGGGAAGGATACGCATGAAGGCACAGAGGCTAGAGAGAGCATATCACATTTGCAAACCTGAAAAAAAAAGTTTTAGTAAGACTGGCTCATAGAACTGGGACCTTCACTATAACAGCCCTTATTTTTAAAACATGCTCACTGGTATATCAATCAATGTTTTCCCTGGCCTTTAATTCTTTTTTTTTTTTTTTTTTAATTTCAACTCTCTTTTTTGATTGTTGCCTGCTTCATTACAATATCCACTTTTCCAGATGGTCACTACTCTTTGCCATATGCCCACCGTACCTTGAACTTTTTGATCTCCAGCGTCTCTGACTCTGTTTTCCTAGGTTGGTATAAATGATACCTTTCTGTCTGGTGGCTGCTCCAAAGCTTTTCTCATCTGCCTTTCTTGGGACTCAGGTTTCACATCCACAGATAGCAATCTTCAAAGGGAGATTGACCCAGCGTCATAAACTCTCCAGCCTGGACTTTGCTAAATGAAATCAAGTCTTTGATCCCTCCTTGCTTGCCCCTTGGGATAAAATGAAGTCTTTGAAGTGAGGTTTGGCACACCTAGAAATGACAAAACAGGACCAGAGGAGTTACAAGTTTAAGAACAAAGAACGTTGCATGTAGGTTGTTCTGTTAACGGATGGATTCAAGGAGATTATCCAAGAACCTAGTTTAGGCTATCAAAATGATCATTAGAAACGAGATGATACCGCAAGCTGAAAAGCTCCATGCACCAGGGTGGCAATCCCAAACCACTATATGTTGTACCCCTAAGAACTTTCCAGAATGTATTCCAGATGGCATACAAATCAATATCCAGATTCATTTTGCACAATCCATAAAAACACATCATCAGTCTTCTACAATTACACCTAGAAACATACCAGCCTTGCCATTGTGGGTTATGCAACACACATGCAAACAACAGCACCCTCTGAGGCCCAACTCACCAACAGTGAAGCCATATGAATCATCACGAAAGAAGAGAATCTCAAAATGCCGAGTGTACTCTGCAATCAGGTCTACCAAGCAGGGATCGTTAGGGTTGCTCTGGGATCTGGGAACTAGCCCTAAAGAGCTCAGTCTACCTATTTCTCACTAGATCAGCTACTTGAGCTGAAGGTCAGGTAGAGCATGTACTAACCACCTATCCTCCACACGAAAACCACAACCAATCTCAAACAGGAAGTGCTGTTACCCGGTGCTCAATTCTAGCACTTTGAATTGCCAGTAGGTGGCAGAAATTCAAAAATTTTTTCTAATTCTGCCTTCTTTTTAAGGAAGTTCCAAGTGTGTCCACCCTAGTTTTCAATAGTCTTGACACATCTGTATGAGATTAGAGGTGGTGAGAAAACCGTTTGTGAAGGTAATAGATAACCAGATTGGATGTACCATGTTTTAAAGTAATTTTGGCTGTTTCCTTGGAGGGTGTAAAAACACCCTGTGATACAAAGCATTTGACTCATTGTATTATTTTTACAACTCATCACAAGGAATTGCTCTGCATTGCATGGATTTTACTCTCTTGCCAACTCTGGTTCTGTGTCTTTTTTATTGTCCACACTCACTGCCCTTGAATTTTGAAATACTATAGTTCAAATGCTTCCAAAGAGGATGAAGTTGGCAGCTTCTGATGAAAAGTCTCTCTCATTAGTGTACAACGAATTGTGTTATAAATGTGAAGTTTTTTTTCAACCCCAAAAAGTAGCTCTTTTTTTTTAAACACACATTTTTAGTATATTTTCAGTGATCAGAGTTGTGTAGAAATAAGAACTGGAAATGTGAGGCAATAAAACTTCAAGTCATAGAGGAGAAAAAATTTGAATTTAATATTTCAAATTAAGATCTGCAAGACATGATATATATATAAGCTTTCGAACTGGACCATCTGAAAGCAACAGGACACACAACAGAAATGTGGTAAAAAGTTTTTCTTGAAAAATCTAGGGGAAAAAACAAGCTTCTGCATGGTTTCTTTTCTTTGAAAGACAAATCAAGCAGAACCCAGAAACCTCTTAAAGGTTTTGGAAGATAAGGGCATTCTATCAGTAACTTCAAATGTCCTCAGGAAAACTGCCACAGAGTTCCAAAAAACTATGCTCATTAAGGATGACTCTTTGGTGGTGATACCAAGGAATCAATTTACAGTTGCAAAACAAACAAACAAAACAAAACAAACAAACAGTAAAACATATGTTCTTCCATGTTATTGGCTGTTTTTCTCCTCCCTGATACACAGAGGGGCAAGTCCTAACCTAATTTTATTTCAAACAGATCCTGAATTTCCCTCTATCAGCTATGAAAGAGGGAAGTTGCTTTAGGATTTTATCCTAAGCCAACTTGGCCACTGAGTGGTTCTGTCCCTGGGTGATCTGCCAATAGCCATACCAGTTTGCCACTGTGGTTGTTTTTTAGGTTTGTTTGCCTTATACTGCTATTATTCATACCTTAGGCCAATGGTTTACAAAGTACAGTCCCCCGATGAGCAGCATGTCCCAAGAACTTGTTAGAAATAGAACTTGTCAAATTCTTGGACTGCCCTCTCATTAGGATTACTGAGTCAGAAACTCTGGGAGTGCAGATGGGCAATCGGAAGGCCTCCAGGTGCCTCTCTGAGGCACACTCATGTTTGAAGGTTCAACAAAGCAGAGGCTCACTGCTTTTAAGATTTAGGGACTTCTCCTGAGGCTTATGTAGTGTGCCCCTAAGTACCAAAGATTGGGACCAAGGAGGGAGGACCTTGGAACCTCTTTGATCATTCTTGGTATAAGAAAATGATTCCCTTCATTCTGTGAGTGGAGTTATTTTTACATAAACTGTTATTTTCTGGAAATCAGCGGAACATAGCATAAGAGAATGGTCTCTGACTCTATCACTATTTAGCTGTGTATCTTTGGGCAAATTACTTAATTTCCTTGTGCCTCAATTTTCACATCTGTAAAGGGACAGTAACACAAATTCAACTCTTTTGGATTGTACCAATTAAATGAGATAATGTGCGAAAAGGTTGAAGAATAATGCCTGATGCATGACAACCATATCATAAATGTTAGGTATTATCATTTTTATGGTTCTTCAAAATCAAATGTTCTTGTCACCAACAATTGAAGTTTTTCTGCCTCTGCTATCCTGTGTCGGTTGATCCTTTATCTGTGCAATGACAATATTTTGTCCTTAGCAATTTACAGATTGCTTTGTAATTTACTTTGACAGATTACTTGCTTCTCTAGAGTAGGCTCTCTGCCTCATTGATCTTTCTTTTGCCCAGCCCAAGACTTGACATAAGTCAGTATTCAATAAACATGGTTGAAAAAAGAAAGGAATATGATGACTTTGGAGAGTTCATCACATCCTCACCTACTTCTTGAGGCTGAAAACACTTCAAAGTAAATCAAGATTTTCACATTAGTAGAAAACAAAGCATACTGTAGGGTCTCCTCCTACTTCTTTCACTTTTCTTGATCTATTTAGCTTCCTTCTTCCCCCACACCCACCCTCACATTCCTTGGTAATTCTTAAGTCATGGAGCTTCCTAGATTATGGCTAGGAAATAAGTAACCACACCAAATAATCAAAGAAAATTACCAAGGGGAACATTCTGCAAATCTAGATAGTCCAACTATGTCTTATGAACTTGGCCTTTCCCTCTTGGCTCTATTTTTTTCTATGTAGGTTTTTCTTTTGGGCTATTCTGGTTTCCCTACCTCCTACCTTTGTTCCAGCCACAATCTATGATCATGTTAAGACCAACAGAAAGAGAAAGTAAAAGTCCCCAGTCAGGCTCTCATTGGCCTGGCCTGAATTAGACACCCATTCCTGGATCAACCCTGGTGATCAGAAGGATAGAATATTCTGACTGGACAAGCCTAGGATATGTACCACCTACCTTAATGGAAGAGGAGTTGCTCTCCACTGGAAATCAGGGTGTTATTACTGGAAATGAAGGAATAGAGATTCCAGGTAGAAAAAAACAATAAATGTCTTTTATAGGCGTTATGTTCAGTTTTTGCAAGTCCTTGGTTATTTTGTAAAACCAAGTTAAACTAACAATAGTCACTGAGCCCAAAAACTATAGCTAGAAATAGGGAAGAGGCACGAAGTAGGATTAGAGAGGGGTCTTTTCCTTAAGAGAAGCTCCTTTGCATAATAGGAGACCCGGCTCTGTGATTTATAGAAAAAGTAAAAGGTGAAGACCATTAAGGAAACATGGTTCTTGGTTCTATAGCTACATGGAAGTGAATTCAGCCGGCAACTTAAGTGAACCTGAAAGTGATTTTACCTTGGAGGCTCCAGATAAGAGTCCAAATTAGCTGCCACCTTGATCTTGGCCTTTTAAGACTCTAAATAGAGAACTCATCTGAGCTCACCCAGACTTCTGCCCTGCAGAACTGTGAGATAATAAATGTATGTTGTTTTAAGCTGTGAAATTTGTGGTGAATTGTTACACGGTAATAAAAAACTAATATGAATGCAGCTGATCAGCTGACTATTGCCCTGTGATTTTTGCTCTATATGTTTGTGAATTTATTTCAGAATTCTTTGTTCCCTACATATGATTCTGCTCTTTCAATTCACCCTGGGTACAAGTTGTACCCATTTTATTGATTCCCGCATGAAACGATGAGTTAAATAAAATCTTTGACTCATGGTCATTTTATATTTGTATTGCAGTCATCATTTTATTTTGTTATATTTTTAATTACCCTTTAACACTGAAACAAATAATTGTTTTGTTTTTTCCACGTGTTATTTTCTGTATACCTTGTTACTCATTCAGTCTAAAATTTTCTTTCCTTGTAAAACATAATTCAATATGGTAAATTATACCAGGTAGTTTCTCGGTCGAAAACAGTGCCCCCTCTGGTCCCCTGGCATCTCTCCAGGAGCACCAACCCTGTGACCACAGTTGGGTTTGAACACCCTCTAAACAGGTTTCAGAGCTGTCATCCTGAGACTTCTCTTTATCACCGCTCTGTGAATCTCCTTTATCTTATCCCATCTCTTGGATTCTTTCTTCACTTATGTTCTCACTTTGTGGAACGGCATCCTTCAGTAGCTTCCTAAAAAGAATATATGAGAGGGAAATATAAAAATCTTTCACGTTTAAATAGATTTTTCTTCTAATTTTACTTGATGAATATAATTTTATCTTGGAAATCATTTTCCCTTGGAATGTTGAACACATTATCCATTTGTACTTTAGCTTTTAATGCTACTGTAGAGACATCTTAGGCTATTCTGACTTCAACTCTTTGAATGTGGTTTGTTCTCATTGTCCCTCTCTGACCACTTCCAAAGAATTTAGAATCTTGTTTTTGTTTTTGGATGTAATAGAATTTCATAACAATATGCCTTGGTCTGGGTCATTTTATATTCAAAGTATTAGCCAATGGATGAGTCCTTTCAATGTATACATTCAGGCTTCATCATACTGTACCCTCAGCAGCAGGAAGTATAACTGGTGAATCTCTTTTTGAAGCACTCCTATACTTGATGACTAATTTCTCACTTCTTTAGTTTTCTCCCTAGCTTTCTGATGGCTTTGTTGTAATCTTATTTGCATTTGCATTCTGGACTTTCTGTTCTTCCTTATCTTCAACATTTTCCTAATACCACCTCCTCGCATGGCTGTAAATGCCATCATTATGCCATCTATGCCCAAATATACATCTACCACAAACTTCTCAGCTCCAGATCATATATACAACAACCTACTTGATACATTACATCTCAAACTTAATATGTCTCAAACTAAACCTTGTATCTATTCCTTACATTTGTCCCCTTCCAGTGGCCTTCCTCTTTAGTACCATTTGTGGGAACCAAGAACTAGGAATCATCTTCAACTCTTTTCTCCCCCTTATCATTATGTTCAATCCCATCCAAATCCTATCACTTCTACGTGTAGAACGCCTCTTGAATCCATCCTCTTCTCTCCATCTCCATAACCACCTACCACCATTGCTTTCCTGGTGGCTGCAATAGCCTCTCAACTGACCTCTTTACATCTGTTCTTCCAACTCATGCATTCTCCAAATAGTAGTTTGAGTAAACCCAATGACATTAATTTATATTAGTTTATAACTGCTCAATAATTTCAAAATGCATCTTAAAATACAATTCAATATTCTTAAGGAACCTACAAGACCCATATAATTTGGCCCCTGTCTATCTCTCTAGAATTTTCTATGTTACTCTCTTCCTCCTCACTTGGTTGCAGTCACACTGGTTTTGTTAATGTGTCAAAAGTGCCAAACTTTTCCACCTCAGGGCCTGCCTTTTTTTCTGGAATGTTTTCTTCCCTCCCTTCACATAGTTCCTACTCATTGCTCAATATTCAGCATGAAGTCACCATCCAGAAAGATTTTTTTCCTGATCACCACTGTATAAATAAGGGCCCTCTTTTGTTCATTTTTCCTTTATAATACCTATCAAAATTTTGTAGAACTGCTATAATATATTTGTTTCTATTTTTCTTTCCCACTGGATTGCAGATTCCATAAAGGCAAGAACTATGTTTGTTTGCAGCACTGTTCTTAGCACTGAGAATGAAGACTCATTGGTTGAATGAATGGTTATTCACTTGGAGTTTTAGTAACCTGAGTCCACTCTTGGCCCTTCTCCTAGTTGTGCAAATTTGGGCAAGTTACTTAAAATTTCCTGGCTTAGTTTACTTACTGTACAGTGAGGATAATAGTACCTACTTCACAGGGCTATTGTGAAAAATTAAAGAACCCACGGAAAATGGTTTGCAAGTGCCTGGCACATATTCAGTGCTCAGTAAATTGAAATAAAAATAATAATGATAGGCTATAATTTCAGATCCAAGAGTGAAATGGGACAGAAAGTCAAGTAAAGGGTGCTGATTATTTCTATGTCCTAGACCCTTTGTTCTGCTATAGTAAAAATACCATGAACTGGATAACTTAAACAATAAACCTTTAATTCTCACAGTTCTGGAGACTGAGATGTCTAATTCCAAGGTACTAGCTTTCTGGTTCACAGGTTGCTATCTTCCTATTGTGTCCTCACATGGTTGAGGGGTCAAGAGAGTTTTCTGGGTCTTTTGAGGGCTCCACTCTCATGACTTAATCACCTCCCAAATGTCCCACCTTCTAATACCATCACATTGTGGGGTAGGATTTCCACATATGAATTGGGGGCAGAAGAACACAAACATTCAGCCCACAACACTACATAAAGCTATGTAAGCAACTTACCTTTCTCGTATGTGATGACAATATTGTACCCAGCTATGCTACTGCCAGTGTCCCACAAATGGGTGAATATAGAAGACACTGTTGTTGTCTACCCAAAGTTAATTAATTTGTTTCTTTTTTTTTACTAACGGAACATCCTTTTTGTTCCCTCTGGTGATTCATCCTCTCCAGACAACTATAGACTTCAGTCAAATCCATCATGGGATTCCCATTTCCCTTGGTAGTGATTGATTTTGGAATGAACATTACCTTAGTTCTTGTCGCGGAGATGAGGAGGGAGTCCTGCTTGGAGTTGGAGAGGGGCCTAGGAAAATGTTTCCTCTTTTAAGAAGGGACACACACAAAAATAGTACCTCTGCTACCTCTGGGCCCAGGCTGTGGCATCTGTAACTGCTGCCACCACTTTGTGACTACCCTCAGAATTGGGCTTTGAAAGAAGCTTGCTGCTGAACAGAGAGATGGAAAGGCAGTGGATCTTCGATGGCACCATTGAACTATTGCTGTACCATGCCCAAGACCCAGACTCTTTCTCCTTTGGGTTTATAACCATAAGAGACAATTTCCCTAACATTCAGGTCTGAGTCAGGGCATAATGTTATATAAAGGCGAATGCATCCCAGCCATAACCCAGTGGCTAGCTCTTCACCAGAGATCGTATGGCCTGAGGGCCATAGGACCTCTGCCACCCTTTCAACTTTGAGATCACATAATGACATCTAGTCATTTACTAGACAAAAATTACTCAAGGGGGTGAGGAGGAGGGAGTTTGAGAACACTTTGCCAGTACACAGAGCTCCACTTCTGAGTGTTTGTGAGTGGGCGGAGTGATGTAAAGGTGCCCCGCCTAGCTGCAGGACTGTGTCACAATGGCTCCAGTGAATAGACTCTTGTTTCCACAACATTATTCTTCCACAGCCTTGCCAGATGGAAAACATCATGTGTTTTTCCTCTAGAGATAGGGGATCAATTCATTTTCCAAGTGTCTCCAAAGAACATGCATTGTGTTGGCTGTCTTTGGCCCTGTTCTGCATGACTTTTATTGCTTATCCCAGAATTTAGACGTCTTAGGAGATACTGAAATGGAAGGAGGCTTCTCAGGGCTCTCCTGAAAGGTACAAAGAGCACGTTTGATCAACCCATCAGGCCCGAGGGTGCCGGCCTGAGAGAGGGTCTGAAGATTGTGTTGTCCAGCAGGCGTTTAGCATGCAGTGTGTTGCTCTGCGCCTGGGCCAGTTTCAGGCCTGGGGAACATTGGAGAAAAGCTTAGTGGCAGTACATTTTCTGTCAAGCTAGGTTCTAAAGTTAACACCTAAGAAAAAATTGCATGGGATCAAAAAGCTCTTGAATGTACCGTTAAACAATTGATGTAGAACAAGGCACATGGTTTGCTATATACAACCCTGCACATGTATATATATGTGTGTATATGTATATAGATATGTGTGTGTGTGTGTGTGTGTGTGTGTGTGTGTGTGTATATATATATATATATATATATGTAAATATATAATGCATTTGGTAATTCATAGTAGTATATAACAAAGAAGACAGCAATGTATGAAAAATATATATCTTGGGTAGAATAATTCTCAGCAAGGCAAGATCCTCACACCATGAAAGGCCAAAAGTAATTGAGAATATGAAGGACACATCCATTTCATATCTCCCAGCTTGTACTTACTCTGCTATTCCTTTCTTCAATAAAGCCCATGTAGTTAACTGTACATATACTCCCTACCCTGGAAGAGTCTTATTTAAAGTCTCTTTGTTTTTTAAAAAATATAGAAACTTAGAAGAAAGTCCAGAGAGCTTGTTCAAAGTCACATTAATGGTTAATGCTGGTAACAAAACTCCACAGCTCCATGCTGTCACAGGGCTAGATTTGCATATGCAACACTAGGAGGCTGAATGTGTTTGTGTGAGAGGTTCACGTATCTGCCCAGGTGTCCCAGTGCTAGGAAATCATGATGCTTTTGCAGAATACCATGGACACATCGCTATGTGAATCTTAAAATGATTAAATCAATAATCTGCTGCCAAATCATATCTGAAATGTACTGGCTAGAGCCCAAAACTTAAGAAAAAGGCATTCCCTACATGCCTTCTTTCTTTCTTTTTTTCTCTGCATGTTTTGTAGAATTGTTGCAAAAAAAAAAATAAATAAACAAAAAGACAAAACACAATCTATGCAAATGTTCTCTGTGAATTTCAAAGAATGATAATTTCATATTGTTTTCACAGGCAAGAAGATCCCAGTGCATAAAACCAACTTCATAGAATGGTCAAAGTGAGTGGTGACTAGTTGTGAATGTAGGCATTGCACACGCCCCTGGGAAACCAGGAGATTGCTTGGATTTGGGAGAATGGTGGCTGAGATTCTGCAGTAGTGAGAAGCCTGAATATTGGTGGATCAGGGTCATGAACATTAGGGCTCTTGTATGGGGGGCATTGTAGGTAGCAGAGGGAAAACCAAATTTGTTGGAGAGTCTAGTTCTGCTAAGGTATTTACCTTGGATGGGTCAAAGTCAAGATTGGGACCCCACCTGCTCATACCTGTAATTTCTGGGCACTGACAATCACTGGAATGAGAAATTCTAGGTAAGGTGTGTAGACTCCTCTCTTTGTTCCACTGATAAGTGTGAGAGGACTGGGAAAGAAAAGAGTGCATTGTCTTTCATACAGCTCTGACATTCAAAGCAGAACTGTAAATCCCATGCAGTTTAGTATTGTTTTTCCATTTTTACACGTGTTCCTTTTCTGTCTCCATTTTGTTCAAGATTATTAAATGGACTTCTTCTCTTCAGCTTCTTCCAACCTTTTCCTTCCCCTTGCGCTGTGCAGGCTGCTGTGAGAATCTCCCACACATTGGCTCTTGCCTCCCACAGTCCCTCAGCAGCCAGTGCCATCTTTCCACGTGCAGTAGACTCTTTGTTAACTGGAACTCAAGCAACAGGCACTCTCAAGCAACCAGCCAGTTGAGAGTGCCCGTTGTTTAAGTGACAGTTAACAGAGAGCCTACTGACATTTATTCAGCATCTACCGATCCCCATGGGTGCCAGTTAACTGAGAGCTCTCTGTATATATGTTACATACTGTTCAGTAGAAACATAATATCAGCCATATATGTAATTTTAAATGTTCTGGCAGTCACATTAAAAAAAGTAAAGAGAAATCTGTAATATTAATTTTAATAATATACTTTATATAACTCATTAGCTATCCAAAGTATTAGTATTTCAACATGTAGTTAATATAAGGCAACTATTAATTAGGTATTTTACATTCCGTTTTTTCTTTACTGTTTGAAATCTAATGTATATTTACACTTACAACAGATCTCAGTTAGGACTGGCTGCATTTCAAGTGCTCACTAGCCACGTGTACCTAGTGGATACCATAATGAACAGTGCAGACCTGGAGGATAATATGATCTGACCTTCTTGATATGCATTGTAGAATGTGCCCCATCTAGTGCATATTTAAAATATTTTCAAAATTAATTTATCTTTTAAAAACATTTATTTATTATTAATTGTTCAATCTATTGGGGTGACATTGGTTGGTAAAAATCACACTTGATCTTAGTCAAAAGGCTGAGAAGCAGTTGGTTGGTAAAAATTACATAGGTTCCAGGTGTACAATTCTACATTACATCATCTATGTGTTGCATTACGTGCTTACCACCTAGAGTCAGTTCTTCCATCACCATATATTTGATGCCCCCTCCCTACTTCTCCACCTCCCTCCCCACTTACTCTCAGGTAACCACTAAAGTATTGAGGTACAGTTGATATAACATTAAATTAGCTTCAGATGTACAATGTAATGGTTCAATATTTATATATATTGTGAAATAATCACCAAAATAAGTCCAGTTAACATCTGTTATCATACGTAGTTACAGCAAATTTTTATGTGATGAGAACTTTTAAGATTCAGTCTTCTAGTTACTTCTAGTAAATATACAATATAGTATTATGAACTATAGCTACCATGCTGTACAGGGTCCGGCAGATGTAATGCTTTGCTGGAGCATCAGCAACTCATAAAAAAGAGGCATTACTTCTGCTGGACCCTGCACATCACAGGCTTATGACTTTTTTATACCATAAGTGGAAATTTGTACTTTTTTACTTTCCTTTACCCATTTAGCCCACCTCCCACCCCAACTCTGACCTCAGGCAACCAAGAATCTATTCTCCATATCTGTGAGCTCAGATTTGTTTTTTGTTTTTTTTAGATTCCACATGTAAGATGAGATCGTATGGTATTTTTCTTTTTCTGTCTGACCTATTTTACTTAGTATAGTGCCCTCAAGATGCATTTATTGGAGAAGCTGGGATGGCTCAGTGGGTTAAGCGCTCACTTTGCAGCTCCGGGGACTGGGTATCCCAGCCCCAGCCCATGTGGAACCATACGCTGAACTGGGAGCTCCCCCAGTTCAGTTCTCTCTCTGTATCTCTCTCTCTCTCTCTCTCTCTCTGTCAAAAATAAGTAAATAAACATATATTAAAAAAAAAGATGCATTCATTTAGTCATAAATGCTAATATTTTATTATTTTTTTAATGGCTGAAATATATATATATATATATATATATATATATATATAAAATATTTTCTTTCTCCATTTATACATTGATGAACTTTTAGGTTGTTTTCATGTCTTGACTACTGTAAGTAATGCTGAAATAACATGGGGAGGCATAGATCTTTTCAATTAGTGTTTTGGATTTCTTTGGATAAATACCCAGAAGTGAAATTGATGGATCATTATCTGAGGAACCTCCATACTGTTTTCCATAGTGGCTGCACCAATTTACATTCCCACAAATAATTCATAAGTGTTCCCTTTTTTTGTTTCTCCTTGCTAAGAGTTGTTATTTCTTGTCTTTCTGATAGTAGTCGTTCTGACTGTTGTGAGGGGATATCTCAGTGTGGTTTTGATTTATTTATATTGTTTACTATCTGTCTGCCCATTAAAATGTAAGCTTCAGGGAAGCCGGGATGGCTCAGTGGGTTAAGCGCTCACTTTGCAGCACCAGGGACTGAGGATCGAATCCCGGCCCCGGCCCGTGCGGAACCATATGCTGAACTGGGAGCTCCCCCAGTTCAGTTCTCTCTCTGTCTCTGTCTCTGTATCTCTCTCTCTCTCTGTCAAAAATAAAATAAATAAATAAATAAAATAGAAAATTTAAGCTTCATGAGGCCAGGATTTTTTGTCATTTGTTCTATATTTCTCAGGACTGTAGGCACAGTATTTATAAAAGTGCATGAAACTTAGTAGACAATAAGTATTTGTTGAATGAGTGATATTTTAAAAAGAGCACTGTTATATATTGGAGGAGCCCTAGCTTCTCATTTGACTATGCCAAGACTACCTGTATAAATTTAGGCAATTATAAAAGATCAAGCAAAAATTATAGTAAATTATATAATTTATTACAGTCCTTGAGCATTAATTTCACATCAGTTACTGTGCTAAGTGGTTTATAATGATAACCTTATTTATTCCTCACAGCAGGTCTTATTATTAGCTCTCTTTTATTGATGAAGCTGAATTTTATCATCTGTAAAATGAAAAGATTGGGGCCAAATCAGTCCCTAGAGTTCCCTTGCCCCCTCAAAAGTATGTCTTATTATTTGAAAAATATCCATGTCTTTCTATTTGGACAAATCTATTGATTTATCCATGACTCAAAGGAACAAAGTAAAGTCTCAAAGCTACCTTCTAAATTTGAACCTCAATGCTTCTTTCAGATAAACAATCTTTTGTTTCTTTTTATTTTGAAACGCTCACCTCAGTTTTATGGATCTTGGGCAGTGTCTATGGAAATGAATTATCCCTACAGTATACTCCTTACACTTGCAAATGAATTCCAACATGAATACCCAAAGTGTGAGGTTAAAAACGCTTGCATTTTCGGGAAGCTAGGATGACTCAGCAGGTTAAGTGCTTGCTTTGCAACCCCAGGGACTGAGGATCAAATCCTGGCCCCAGCCCATGTAGACCCATATGCTAAACTGGGCTGTGCTTCCCATCCAGTAGGCCCCCATTTTGGTTCTCGCCCCCACCACCCCCAGTTTGGCCCCTGGTTTGAGGGGGTGTGCCTTCCATGCAGGAGGCCCCCAGCCCAGTTCCTGCCTGCTCGGCCCCCACCCACCTGTGTGGAACAAAGCCATGTTGAAGACTGATGATGCACAACTATGGAGACTGCTCTGGGCCTTCCCTCTTCTTTTTTTCTCTGTCAAAAACAACAAAATAAATCTTAAAAAACAAACAAACAAACAAACAAAACAAAACTCTTGCATTTTAAAAGAAAAATCTATGGTCAATTACTTTTAGGGCACCTGAAACAATTCAATCTTCATTATTGGTTTTCTATTAGTAATGGAATTCAGAGCTGTTGTCACTGAATGTTCTGTGCCTCTAGCCTAATAGACTTTCTATAGCAACTTGTCCCAAGAAAATTGGATTAAGGCAAAGCTTTAAGAGACTCTGTACCCACACTTAGACTCACATACTTGACGGCTGGAAAGGACCAGCATAATAAACTTAGGCAGCCCTCTGATTTTGCAGAACAGGGGGCTAGGAAGTTTCAGAGAAGGTAAGCCATTTACCCAAACACACACAGCTAACAAGTGGCAAGGTTGAAATTTTGAACATCAATTTATCTAATGGCAAAGCACCTGCCTTTTCTTCTCTATCACACTTTCTTACTGTGACCTTGAAAGGCAGGTTCCTCTCTGATATTTTATTTGGAGCAGCAATTATTTTTTCTTTACTACCACAATAAATGTGACAGAAGACAGCATGTAATGCAGTCTCATGGTGCATTCAGAGTTTGATGGAAATCAGAGAATATTTTGAATGAAAATAAATAAATATTACCACCAGGCACTTACAAAGCACTACCATAATTTATGATTGGTACAATTATGCAAAAACGTATAAGCGACAGATTAAATGAGTTATAAGCATTTTCCTGAGTTTGAAATATAATAATGAAAATGGGACTGAGAATAATAGCTTTGACCAAATATTCATTATATGCCAAGTGTTGTGCAAAATGTTCAAGTCCAATTTCAGAAGCAACCACGAACAGTGATTGCTTAGATTCAAACTCTGGCTCTGTCTTTTCTAGGTGTTGAACTTGGGCAAATTACTTAAAGCATCATTCTTCATTTAGATGCATCCACAAAGTAGGAATAACTAAGGTACCACTTCACAGGATTATTTTAAGGATTAAATATGTAGAGCATTCATTGAGCTTTTACCATGAGCCAGGCTCTGTTGTGAGCCTTCAACAAGTGTTAACTTCCATTATTTCATTTTTTTAATGATTTATTTTATTGTTTGACAGAGAGAGAGAGAGAGAGAGAGAGAGAGAGAGAGAGAGAGAGAGAGAGAGAGAGAGATACAGAAAAAGACAGAGATCGGGCAGAGCCCAGAGCAGTCTTCACAGCTGTACATCATTAGTTTCAACAGGTTTTTTCCACACAGGTGGACGTGTGGTTGCACTAGGTGGGATTCAAACTAGGGGCCTCCCACATGGGAAGCATGCCCCAGTTCAGCATATGGGTCAGCACGGGCCGGGGCCAGGACTTGATCCTCGGACCCTGAGGCTACAAGACAAGCGCTCAACCCATTGAGTCATCCCAGCTTCCTCATTATCACATTTAATCTTCATAGGAACCCACTAGAAGATGAGCTCTGTGAGCCCACTTCTGACACAATAGCGGACGCAATTATGCACCAGAATCTAAGCAGAAGTGCCTGGAACATAGTAGAAACTCAATAAATATTAGTCCAATGAATAAATCCACATGTTGTGTACCTTTTTTACCTTTATTTTGCAGTTGAGGAAACTGAGTCTTAGTCCCTTTTCTAGAATCACATGGCTAGTCTGTGTCGTATGATAGTGCATTAAAATGTGTGATAGGAATTATGTCAAAATGCTATTGCATGAGCCTGGGACAAGATGGAGACCCCTAAATCTGTTCTAATTAATTTTAATAATGTGATTATTTCCAAATACGACTACTCTTACTTTTTTAAAGCATAAGTGACTAGAAGCAGACCTCTTACTGACTGGGATACATCAGTCACTGGGCTAGACCTAGAGGCAATGCAGGGTCATGAGGCGTTAGATGTGGGGTGAGGTGTGCAAAGCATTGAAGGAAGACAGATGAGTGTGCATGAATGACTGGATGTCCAGGGGCTGTGTGCAGTGTTGCTAAAATATAGAAATCACCTTAGGGTTACCCAAAACCATTAGATAATTCTAGGAGCCCCCCTCCTTCCACCCAGCCCCTGGATCTCATTCACCAGGACACAATGAGCAGGGGGGGAAACCTAATCCAGGCAGGCAAATTCAAGTGGCCTCCAAGTGCCCCCCAGTCCAGGGAAGAAAGGCTAGATGGAGAGTCTGCCTGACCTCAGGGATATCGATAGGGTCCTTTTCAAGGGGAGAGAAAAATTTGATCTTGGATTTACCTGCAACTGTCAGAGGGGACGATGCACACTCATGAATAATCCAGAGGGAATTCAGAGCCCTGGAGTGTCTGCTGCCCCACTGTTGGCTGACAGCGAAGTCAGGCTGCTGTTTGACCTGTGGGGTCAGTTCACCTAAGCCACCTGTTTCTGTTTCTCCTTCCCAGCTCAGCTCCACCGCAGCAAACATGCTAGGAAAGACATGGGCCGGGGGAGACTAGGGGAGAGGAAGAGACAAAGTGGAACGCGCTGGACCTTGGGTCTTGCTTGGCCTGAGGAACCCATTATGTCAGCCTCAGTCTCACAGGGAGTAGTAGTATAAAAACAATATGGCCTCAATGCATACCTAGCACTCCCACCGGTGAGAACCCAATGAGAGTCTGGAAAACAAAATATAAAAACAGGGACTGCAAGAAAGAAGGGTTAAGTTGTCTTATGACAAGGTTGGCCAAGGGGCAGGACCCCATTTGATTGTTACTGGCCACTGTATTTGAAATTGTACCCGAGGGGCTATGATTACATTTGGAGATGTACACAGGGCGTGAAAGGCAAAAGGGAAAGCTTCCCGGGCTGGTGGGAGATCTGCCCGAGGGAGGCAATGTTGTGCAGCAAAACAAGCAGACTGGAGGGCCAGAGAGAACTGGGTTCAAATCTCGTCTCAGCCAGTTGCTTGTTGTATGATTTTGAATAGGTTATGTCACCTTTCTGGGCCTCAGTGGCCTCATTTATAAAATGAGGATGCCAGTGATGCTAATAAAATGTAACAGCTAATGTTTTAGAGCCCTAAGATGGGCCAGAATTATAATGTATTAGATCGCACAAGTAGAATGTTTTATGTACGAATTCAACTTATGTGGGTCGGAGTCTTACCCCTGTTACTAACTAATGAAGTGAAGCCGGAGAAATAAACTCTCCATGTTCTACTTTTCTCATCTGCTAACCAGAGATAATAGCAGTATCTGTTTCATAGCAAAGAGCCAATAAATATTTGTGGAACGAATGAGGGTGGTTGAGAGAATTTATGTATAAAAAGCTAAGCCTAATGCTTGGCACGTAATAACCACGCAAAAATAACGACCGTTGTTATCAGTTGACAGGAATAAAAGGAAGAGGTGTCAATGAACAACCCCATCGTTGTGGAATCGCAGGGTTAGTTTCTCCTCTTTTCCTTCCTTTTCCAACTCCGTGAAAGATTCTTGAAAATACCTTTCCACCTCGCCTTGACCTCCACTTAAACTCGAATCTCCTCAGCTCTGAGTTTGTAAAGGTCTTGTAAGTTAAAATAAAATCAATCTGCCCAGTAGATCTGAAAAAAGGCACCGGGGCTGGCACCGTGCCCTGGGTCGTGGTGGATCGCTTCCAGAACGTGCAGGCTTTCTTCCTGCAACAGCATGCTGCGCAGAGCACACGGACCTCTTGTTGCTCCAGCTACTGTGGGAGATCCAGCTCCCCTTGTGCTGTGAAGATGAGGAGCCGCTTCTTAAACTGCTGAAGTGATTCCACGAAGAGATGGCTCATCCATGCAAAGCCAGGGTTTTCTCCCGGACAGCCACTGATTTCCACCTTCACATCCATTCAGCCCATCTAGAAATCCTTTCCCTCCTTCCTGCTTCATCAAATCCTGTTCCCCCTTTAAAGTCCCAGATCAGTGAGACCCCGCTTACCACGTTCCTCTCCGCTCAGATGCGGCAAGTTAATCAGAAAAACACAGGTGTCCTGTTATACCAGGGGCGTCGCAGCTCATGTTATCTTAGCAACCTGGAGTGTACAAAACACTTTCACATATTCTGTGCCTTCCGAGAAAGGAGGATGCCTCTGAGGGAAGGGAGCTTTGCTCTTTTGTTTACTTTCCATGTCTGGCTCCTAGAAGAGGGCTTGGCACACAGTGGGCACCCAACACACACTAGCTGAGCAAACAACTATATCGTGGGACTGTCAGTGCAAATCTGTGACTTTGGTGAGACAGGCGTTATTTTGATCACGTACCTGTATAACAAGGGCGAAGGAGGCTCAGGGGCGTGACAGCCACAGCCAGGGAGCTGATGGGCAGCAGAGCTGAGACACAGGTCTTCATCGCAGCCTCAAAGTCCATTCTCTTTCAGACAAACCATCTTGCAGTCCATTTATTTTTCCAACTCTGTCTGAAGTTCCTTTGAAGCCATCTGTCTGAGAAAACCCTTGTGGAGACCGCCACTGGGCTTGAAATGGAGTTGTCACTGTGATACTCCTCGTGGCTGTTTCCTCCCTTGACTTGTAGGTCTAGCTTATGTTTAGGCCCCAGGCCTGCCTTGGCTTCTGATATCTAGTTGGACTTTAGTTTATCAACATGGAAACCTGTTTGCTGAACTTGGTTCCTGACTCCTGGTTCCTGGACATTCTCTCACTAACGCCTGGCTGTGCTAGCATTACCAACTCTCAGGGCCAGCACAGACCCAGTGTGACAATCTCACTTTTTCCTAAAGTCCTTTGACATTCAGCCCATTTGACAATACATATTTATATATATGTCAAGTGCATAGACTTTGACAGTCATTGTCCAAAACTGGGGTATGGGAGGATTTTACTTTCTACTTTACATATCTGTGATTTTTTAAAACAGATTTTGTCATCGAAAAGGTATTTTTAATCAAAATACCTTTGTTTTTATGAAGATCAGCAAAAACAAAGGCATTGTGATTAAAATTGAAAAACGGTTTTTAGTCATTAGCTCAGCAAGTTACAATAGAAATGCTCCAGCAGAAATCTAGGACATACAACTTCAGTCTTGAATTGTCCTACCTCACTCACTTGTACCTTGGCCCTCTCCTTGCTTTGCTCACTCAGTGATCCCCTTCAAGTTACCAGACACCAGTTCCCTGTTCCCAGCTTAGTTTTTTTTATTGTCCTTTATTAATTCGTTTATAATTTCATGAGATCCAACTTCTTTTCAGGTGAATGAGCCAACTATCTGTGAAGGTGATCTTCATTGAGTGGGGAAGGCCCCAAAGGAAATGTGGCTGGAATAGAACGCTCCCATCTCTGACAGAAATTCATGTTCTTGCCACACAATCAGGCACACGATTATGTGCTTAATTGTTTTCTCATTGGTTCTTGGTATTTGCCTTACTTTTCTAACTATATTTTAAATTCCTCAAAGGCAGGAATCTTAAATAATAGTTCTCTTTATCCCACTAGAAGAAACTAAATATGTTGTGTATGTTCTGGACCCACACGTTTTCCCCAAAGAAGGGTGTTTTTTTCATCAGCATTGTGTAGAAGAGGTTTCCTAGTGCTCTCACTTGTGATAATATCTCTCACAGGTTTATTTGATAAGTGATTAAACTCAAACTATCTATTTTGGCTTATGAAGTCCTTCATAATTGAGTGCCAAACTATGTCACTAGGCTTAGTTTCCATCTTGTTTCCCTCTCCCACACACTCAACTCAGTTTCCAATAATAATTAATTTCCTCACCATTCCGCTAATACATCGTCACCATCATTAATCATCATTAATGCTTTTATATTTTGATGCCTTTGCCCAGTGCAAATAGGATGCCTTTTCTCCCTCCACCCAATCTGATAAGCCCTTCTTTTTCTCCTAAACTCCAATTCAAATGACTTATCTTCCAAAAATAACACTTCCACAGTTGCTGAGGTGAGCTAGTCTCTCCCCATCCTATGTATTCCCACAAAACCATTTAACACTTGTCACCTTCCTTGTAGGATTCCTTCTTTCCAACTCTCTCAAGGAAAGATTGAAGTTTTCTTTTCTTTTTGTGGACCCCTAGCAGCACCTCTTATACTATCTGACAGTGTTGGCACTCAGTAAGTAGGTTGTTGAATGAATGCGTGAACAAAAGACAGAGGTTCTCCAGGTAGTTACCATGATGGATGTGAATGCAGAGTGATGGTGAACCATGAAAGGGAGGAAGGCTGCAGAGGGGGAGGGGTCATTTTACTGGAAGTCAAAGGAATTAGCTTCTGCATCATGCAGTGCAGCTGACCGCTCCCAGGAGGGAGACATCCAAATGTAAGATGCAGAACATTAAATATTGAAAGCAAAAGTTAAATATTAAATTTTAATATGAAACATTAATGCCAATAAATGAAGCCAGCCAGAGGGGGGACAAAATTAGGTCCAGGATGTAGCCAAAAAGGAAAGAGTCACGGCTCAGGCTGAAAGCTGACCGTGGCCTGGACTTTCCCAGCAGAGCTCATTGGTAACAGTCACACCCATCAAATTTCCCGGGAGAAGCTGTGGAGGGGGAAAAAAAAAAAAACCTTTTATAACCCACAGCCATAAAACCCAAGTCTTTCCTACAAAACAATACACAGTAAAGTGTTTCAGGAGAGCCAAGGCTTCAGAACTCGGTACACTGGAACAAAAATAGAGGCAGCGGAGAGGAAAATATGAGATTGCTGAACCCTTGGGGCAGGAATCCTATCTTTGCTTGCACTGTGTGTGACTGGGCTTGTGTGCAGCTGACTTGGGCAGAAAGAAACAACAAGAGTCGCAAGAGAAGCGAAAATAATGGGCTTGCTCCTGTTGGTGCCAATGGATATTTTGTTTGAACGAGGAACAACCCCTGAGAAGAAAATTGAGACTAGCGGTCAAATTGTTAATTTACTAGGGTCCCAAGCTTATCCCACTGGGGCTGAAGGAGCATTTATGTCTACTGTGACTATTCAGGGGCAAGGGCCTACCAGGCTTCTAGGACTCAAGCTGAACCTGAACCATCTCATAAATTATGGGGTTTTCATCAGAAAGTCAATGAGTCAGTTGGTAAAACTCAGCAACTAGGTAAGGCATTGAGTCAGATGTCAAAAGGATCTGTATAACGTGTTCCTATACCAGTTTTCAAATCTTGCTTGGAACCCTTAGTTTATTAAAAACTCTTCTAAACATAAAGGCTGTGGCCACAGGGCTCAGATTCTTTTGGGACAACTACTGTGAGGTATTTGAAAATCAAAATCTGTGACCGTTGAAAGGAAATAACTCTATAGCATTGGTTTCAGGGTCAGGATGACACAGAAGACTATTTGTCTCTCCGTAAGCCTTAGAGTTGAGGGGAGACATGGAGAATTCTGAGAGCAAGACCCCCAATCACAGTAAAGATCTCATGTAACCAGTCCCTGGGTTACAGGAAATTTAAGAGGTCACTGAATGTAAAGCCCCTATCCTCAGCCATGCTCTCCCCTAACCTGGGAAAGACATAAAATTATACAGTGTGTCAAGATAAAGGAAGTACTCCAACAAGCTTCCCTCCCACAGAACTCTTACAATTTCCAGGGCAAATATGGATACAATGATAAAAGAATGAGGGTAATTTAGCTGGAAGGATAATCTTCACAAGAAATTAGCAAACATAAGGGGGAAAATGAGCATGGATTTGTGGTTTAATTTTAACCATATGGAAGGATTAACTGATCGGCGCTATCAAGTAACCATATCAAGTGAAAGTCAATCAGGAGACAGCTTGGAGGAAAATTAGGTTTTCTTAAAGGAAACAAGGTATGAAAATGGGAGCTGGAGCCAAGATACCGGTATACAGAATCCATATTATGTGATGTTTTCTTTCCTCAAAGTCTCTTTCTTATGATGTATTTTGGTTACTTGCCCTTCTTTCAAATCTATTTGAAAATTTTTATCTGGCCTACTACTTTTTTCTCCCCACTTTTGTTTATCACATGATGCTGAAAGAGGTTAGCTCTAGAAGTTCGGGAAGCCCACTGAGTTTCAGAAGAGAATGGAGAAGAGTTGTGCTATTCTTGGTGTTCACAGCCTCACCTATGTTTACACATGGAGTGAATAGAATAGGCTCCTATGGTAAAACACTGCCTCATGCAAATATATATTGAGCATGTTTTATAGGAGAAAAAAGAAGTTATAGTTGGTATGCTATCAGCAAACTTAATTATTCTTAATGCCTCATAAAATGCAGAGAAAAGATTAATGAGCTAGACAGCCAGGAATAGAGCGCAGGTTTCAGACTGACTCACTGGGTGACTCTGAGGTGATTACTCAACAGTACTGGCTTCAGTTTTCATGGCTGAAATACGACAGGATTAGACCAATACGTGTTTCTCAGATGATAACCCAAAAATCCATAATGGTTTGTGGAGCAGTGGTTCAGAGTCCACCATAAAGGCAAAGGGGAATTGGGACAACATTAGTTACTTCAACCAGAGCTGCTCCATTTCAATCAACTTGCTTTTATATTGGACTTTCGCATAGCAATTTATGTTAAAAATTAATTCATGCTTTAAAAAAATTAAAAACTCAAGGAAGCCAGGATGGTTCAGTGGGTTAAGCACTCACTTTGCAGCCCCAGGGACAGAGGATTGAGTCCCTGACCTGGCCTGTGCAGACCCATATCCTGAACTGGGATGTGCTTCCCATGTGGGAGGTCCCCAGTTTGGTTCCTGCCGGGGTGAGCTGCCCATGTGTGGGAGGCCCCTGGTTTGGACCCAGCTCACGGGGACATGCCTCCCATGCAGGAAACCCCGGGCCTGGTTCCTGCCCTGTGCAGCCTCCACCCACCTGTGTGGAACAAAACCATGTTGAAAACTGATGACATGCAACTGTGGGGAGATTGCTCTGGGCTCTCTCCCTTCTCTCTGTCTCTCTCTGTCTCTGTCTCTTTGTCAAAAAAATAACAATAAAATAAATCTCACTGAGCTATAATAGATGATCACTTAACAATGCTGCCTTTCTTTTTAAAAATTATATCTGGAATCACCACTCTGAGTATGAAGGAATTATAAGGAATGTGTAGATGAACTCCATTAGGAAACTGAGGCCCAGAAATGAAGAGACTTGCATATGACCTCATGGCAAGTTGGTAACTGAGCAGGTTACCACTATCCCAAATCTATTGCTTCCTTCGCTAGAGCAGTGATTAGTTTGCTAGGGCTGCCATAACAAACACTGGTGGCTTAAATGATAGAAATTTATTTACTCTTGGTTCTGGAGGCTAGCAGTTCAAGATCAAGGTGCATGTAGGATTGGCTTTTTTTTTAGATTTATATTGTTTTTGACAGAATGAGAGAGAGAGAGATACAGAGTCAGAGATAGAGAGAAGGGGGAGGGCCCAGAACAGTCTCCATAGTTGCACATCATTGGTTTTTCCACATAGTTTCATTCAACAGGTGGGTGTGGGGCTGCACAGGGCAGGAACTGGGCTGGGGTCTCGCCCCAGTGAGAACTGAACTGGGGACACTCCCCAGTTCAGCACATGGGTCCACACGGCTGGGGCCAGGATTCGATCCTCATTCCCCGGGGCTGCAAAGTGAGCGCCTAACCCACTTAGCCATCCCGGCTTCCCCAGGATTGGCTTCTTTACTTGGCTTATTGACAGGTGGCTGTCTTCTCCCTCTGTTTTCATATGACCTTCCTTTCATTCATATATGTGTCCTAATTTCTTCTTCTGATAAGGACATTAGTCACGTTGGATTAGGATGTACTCATAAGGCCTCATTTAACCTTAATTACCTCTTTAAAGACTGTCTCCAAATACAGTCATGTTCTGAGGTACTAGAGGTTAGGGCTTCAACATATAAACTTAGAAAGCAAATAATTTAGCCCATAACACTCAGTGATCATAAGAGTCACCCAGAGAATTGTTTTCTTTTTTCTTTTTAATTGTTTTAATGCTTTTGAAAGTGACATAGGTAGGCTGACCAGAGGAACCATTTGAAAAGGGACAGTACCATTTTCTGTCCCATTTGAAACTGTATATCTGGTCAGCTTAGACATAGACACTCGTTCAAAAAGTGCATGCAATTCAGAATGATGCACAGTGAATAGTCACCTCAGTCCTCCGGTTACCCTCCCCAGGAATAGCCACAGTTACTTTTTCTTATGCATTTTTTCAGAAATAGTTTTGATGTGTGTTCAAACCTACAATGTAGTACATTTCCCTAGTACATTGGGAGAGATTTTAAACAAACATAAACTCTCCCTTGGTTCTATCAATCCCAGACTAATCTTGGGGCCTAGAGCCCCCAGGAGTTCTCAGTGCTAGGGTAGATTTGGGGAGCTATTCTAGGCCCGTAGTACTCAGAGAGTGGTCTGAGGTCCAGCAGCAGCAGCATCACCCAGGAAGTTGTTAGATATGCAGACTCTCAAGCCCCACCCCAGACCTATGATCTGAATCTCTGGTTTAATCAAAGTCTCTCTTAGGTGATTCACATACAGGCAAAGTTTGAGAAATGAGATGACTTTACTATTATATTGCAATTTCAGCTGCACATACTAATCAGAGGAGAGTGACACTGGTCACGTCCAGCCAGAGCAGAGGAGTATGGGCTGATGAGATAGAATCTCATGGTGGCTGTCACTTGGGCCAACAAGTCCTCTGACAACGTGTCTCCCAAGAAGAAAAGGAAGGAATAACTGTAAGAGCTGTCTTGTCATGCTTCCCCCCTTGCAAGTGCACAGTGCCCACTTTGGTACCAGTTACTAAAAAGCCTACTTCAGACGATTCTCCTCCTGCAATCAGACTATCTTCTGTGAGAGAGTTAACGCACCCACCCTGAGCTGGACAGTGGCTCCCGTAAAGCACAGTGAGCACACTGCAAAATTGGCAGCCAGGCGTTCCTCTGACCTGGCAATGAATTGCTGAGGCCATCATCCGTGGCAAATAACCCATTTAGGCTGCCTGACAGGCCCGGGAGGGAGGGACCTGGAGAGGCAGGTGTCAGCCAGTCAATTAGCCACAGAAACAGCATTTCTCCTCCAGGGTAGATTTGCCTCTTTTCAGCACCACTAACTCAAATGTCAAACAAGTTGTAACAGCCGCGGAGCGCAGGCCCTCGTCACAGTATTTGCTCTCCGTAAGAGAGAGGAAACAACCTGCACATTTGAGCCTTAACTTTGGAGCTCCTGGACTTGGGCTGAGGCATAGGGAGCTACATGTTAGCCACTTGTCTACCCGCACCCAGCTCCTACACCTCATGCTGATAAAGGGAACCACCTCCGAATCCCCTTCGTACAAGTGCCGAGCCCAGAGCTGGGGGAGGGGGACAGTTACTACTTAAGGAGCTGCCCTTCTGAAGCAGCCGTGGTGAGATGTCAGCCCCAAATTAGAACATGTTTCCAGCATCTTGAAACCCACCTAGAAAAGAGCTAATGAGGCCTTGGATTCCACCCAATCCTGGAATGAACTGAGATGCCCTTCGCGATGCTATGCCAGGTGTTCTCCTCCAAGAGGCATTTACAGGTGCACAGGCTTGGGCAACCCCCTTTGGCAACAGCAGCTGAGCCACGAGCTGACCACCGGGGGGAGTGCGAGATGCCAAGAGTGCCCGTGGCTTGCCCAAGGCCGTGCAGCATGGCGGCTGCGAGGATCACAAACTCCTTGAGCCAGAGCTCCCAGAAGGCAGGCACCACAGATTGTGAACGGACAGTGGTATCTGGCAATTCTTGGTGGGGGCGGCATGTAGAAAACGCTCCATGCTCAGCAGTGGTACTAATGTCTGGGAGGGGACTCCATTTAACCCTGGAGCCACTAGGGCATGCCTGGCCCTACCAAAGATCTCAAGGCAGGAGGACATCTCAACCAGGGAGTAGGCAACACACAAAAGTGGTTCTCATTTTCCTCCCTCACTTGGAATGGGGCTCAGGGACA
The DNA here is from genome assembly GCA_004027555.1 of Craseonycteris thonglongyai. Taxonomy (NCBI): domain Eukaryota; kingdom Metazoa; phylum Chordata; class Mammalia; order Chiroptera; family Craseonycteridae; genus Craseonycteris; species Craseonycteris thonglongyai. The sequence continues at coordinate 11,274 of PVKE010012369.1, read as the reverse complement.
TGGTGGACATGTGACCTCCCCTTAGGGGGACTGTGTAGACTTCTACAAATTTTGGTGCTCAGAGGCTAACAGGGCAGGTTAGTAAGGCAGCCAGCAACTGGAGGAAATGTCGACGGAGCAAAAGTGGATTCCTTTGAGTAGGACTGAAAGGTGGAGACCAAAGGCTAAGAGGAGAGAGCTAGGCTAATATCAGAATGAAATGGTAAATAGCCAAAAGTTCTACATGAAAAGACTGCGGAAGAGACAGAGTAGAAACAGAGCCTGGGGCTCCTAACTGTTTTTGTCCTGGCAGTCAGCTGATGAGGACATGCAGTGTTACTTGATTTACAGAAATGAAGTGGGGTAAACACAGTCTTGTGCACACGATGCAGGAGCCTTTCACCATCGACCTGCCATTAGCTTAACTAAGCGGTGGACATAAAGTTGTGGTCACACACCTCCCTCTCCACAGCTCTGGCCATTACGTAAACACAACATTGTAACTGCATCCTTAGGAACGTGGACCATGGCTTGCCAAACCCTGGTCTAAAATACTCCCTTTACTTCTTGGAGATTAGTAGGGTATTCATAAACTGTGACCTCCATTAAGAGCTATCTTATGCCTTCCTCTCCTTGACAATCAAGTAAATTACAATGAATGCAATGCTTACTGTGAGTCAGGTACTGTTCTAAGTACCATAGAAGTGTTTACTCATGTAACCATCCCAGCAACACTACATGTATTATTCCCATTTTACAGAAGGGGCAACTGAGGTACAAAGAGATTAAGGAACTTCCCCAAGGACATGGTTAGTGAATGGTAGAGAATGTACAGAAATCCCAACAACTTAGCTCCAGAATTACATTTTTTACCTCCACGCTACATTGCAAAGTGAGCTCATTCTTCTACTGTTAGAGCTATAGCCATATTATTTTCCTCTGGATCAGCCTGGGGATTGGCAAAAATGCCTACACAGTACATGTTTTATGAAAACCCTTCGTATATTTGGAGAACGTATTTGAGCTAAGCCTAGGCCTTCTCTGCCAGGGCCTCTGTGGAGCTCATCCAGAGGCTTTGAGGAATACTTTATCCAAGAATCTTGAAGCAGAGATCTTCAGTAGATCACAGCCAAAGGAGGGCTATGGGGCAAATGTTCCCAAGAGGCATAATATCACCTGATGGTCTGGTCTAGACCTAGAGTTGTAGACAAAGATGTACCATCCAAAGCCAAAAATAATCATCAATGCATTTTGATTTTTATTTGTTACTTTCAAAAGTAAATGAAACAGAATCCATTTTATAACTCATACAGACTTCTAAAAATGGTTTTGTCTCTCGTCTCTAATTTGCTCATAGCCCAAAATGGTTCCAGTATGTCTTGATTTCCCAGTTCACACTTTCCATTCTTGCCTTCAGAGCTGCCTGACACCCATGCCATCCCCCTCCTGGAAGTGGTGTCTGGACTCACTCTTCCTGGACACTCCAGCAGCTTGGCAGTTCCGGGTCTTCTGGTCTTTGCTCACACCCCTAGGGATGCACAGACTCTTCCAAAGTGTTCATTTTTTTTTTTTCTTTCTAATTTTGACTATTTCTTAATGAAAAATTCTCCTGGACAATTTCTGCAAGATAGAATTCTCATTTGTTTCATGAACAAATGAAATTTTTAAAAAAGATTTATTTACTGTTTTTGACAGAGAGAGAGAGAGAGATACAGAGTCAAAGACAGAGAGAAGGGGGAGGGCCCAGAACAGTCTCCATAGTTGCACATCATCGGTTTTTCCACATAGTTTCATTCCACAGGCAGGCGCGGGGCTGCACAGGGCAGGAACTGGGCCGGGGTCTCACCCCGGTGAGAAATGAACTGGGGACACTCCCCAGTTCAGCATATGGGTCTGCACAGGCCGGGGCTGGGATTTGATCCTCAGTCCCCAGGGCTGCAAAGTGGGCACCTAACCCACTGAGCCATCCTGGCTTCCCTACAAATGCAATTTTTGAGGGCCTCCAGTGCACCAGTCCCTACACTAAGTCCTTCAAGTTTGCCATTTTATGTTATTTTCATCGCAATCTTTCTACAAACGTATCACTGCTATGTCAGTTTCACAGGTGAGGAGTTTCAGGCCCGTAGAGATGAAGTAATTTGCCTATAGCCGTACAACTAGTAAGTAGCAAAGTTAGACCCAGTCGGATTCTTATTTCTTAAAGAATGGTCTGCAGAACACAGTGATCAGCATAAACTGTCACCCTTGATAAAAAAGGCAGATTCTTGGTCCCACCCAAGTTACTATGGGCAGTGGTGCTGAGAAATCTTAATAAATATTCAAATGTATGGACCTATCACTACACTTTCTTGCCTGCTTGGTCGCAGCATTCTCCTCCCTCACACTTTCCCCTCCCCAGTCAGGTTTCGGTCACATCCAGAACCTGCCAAGTTTCTAAGTAGCTTTTTCTGGTAGGTGCAGCCCTGGGACTTTTATTCTCCTGCCCTCCCCCACGTAGGACAAGGGCTACCAGCATGCACTTGCTTCCTGCTAGTCCTGAATTAGTATTCTCTATTTGCAAAACATTTCCTGTCTTTGCTAAACCATCTGAGGTCTGTGACTAGTGTGTCTAGTCTATTCAAAATCAGAAAACAAACAAGGCTTCCAGTGGGAAGGATCCAGGGAGTGAGAGGACTCCAGTTGCCTGTGGCACTAAAGGGAGGAATCCAGACCCCAGTCTGGCTCTGTGGATCAGATGACACCTGGAAGAAAGGCCACTGGCCTTGTAGAATAAGCTCTGGCTGGGAGTGAGCAACCCTTGCTCTGTCACGTGTTCCCCACAAGTCACTGTTCTCTCTGAGCTTCATCTGTGTAAGTGTTCGAACAACAGCTCCAAGCATCCTGACCCCCTCCAAGACCCTATGATTCTAGAAAAGTAAGATTTAAGCCATCTGGAAGGAATTTCCAAGAAGCTATGCTTGGTACACTGGGGCACATTTTGTCTCAGACTCTGGGTCTTCCTAGCCAGTTTCACTCTCGTCGCTGACATTAAATTGCAGCATGAGAAGCAAAGACCAAGGCCTGACATGGTTGATGATAACATGTCAACTTAGACATTCATTAAACAAGGTTTCCCAAGAGACTCCTATTTTCCAGATACTGTGCTAGGTGCTGTTGATAAAATGGACATGACACTTACGTGCCTGGCACTGAGAGTGTCACATGCAATGCCACATTTAAGCCTTACAGCAATCCTAGGATATAATTATCATCCCATTTTGTAGGAAGAAGTGAACACTCGAAGAAGGTGGCCTAGGGTTTGAATCCAGGCAATCTAACCTCAGAACTCTTGCTCGTTAGCATCGTACTACGTAGTTCACTGTTATTCAAGGCATCAGCTGCCAGGAGAGCTGTCATTGCCAAGGTCTGGCCGGACAACCGGTATCCCTGCCTCACTCACCGTGTAGACTTCTACGTTCAGTTGCTGCCCCACTGCTGCCGTCTCCACCCTACATCTGGGCTGAATTCTTCCCCAGGTCTGCACACCACAGTCCAGATCCTCACTTCCTCTCACTACATGAAGGCCACAGCTCACTTGCCAGCTTTCTGAGACACTACCTGCTCCATCTAGTGTACACTGCCTGGTGCCTCTTCCACCAGCTCCATGGCAACCAGATCAGCTCAGCACCAGCCCCACCATCACCTCAAAGCTCCCAGAGCTCACATTACACCGGGTGCAAACTTGACATTGTAGTTCCATCCCACCCCGGATGGACTCCGGATATCCATCTCGGCTTGGCCCTCACTCTTAGCACACTGCTGAGAAGAGAGACACTCTGGGGGGCTTGGCATGCCTTATGCAGTTGGGGGTCTCACAGTAATCTGGCTATCATTTCTATTTTATTGAAATGACAACGGAGGTCAGAGTTTCTCCAAATCAGGCAGCTGGCAAACAGTTGGAATTTGAGCACAAGTCCCATGGCTCAAATCCCATGTGCTGTGATGGCATTGTCCTAATTTCAGTAGTTTGCTTGCTATTGTCATAATTTTTTTTTTTTTTTGCATATCCTCATGCGTTGACTTTGTAATTTAATATTTTTCTTTCAAATGTCCCTCCTCCCACTTTTCCCCTCACTTTTATCCATCTTGCCTTATCCTAAACCCAAAATCCAAAATAATCATAGTTTTGATGCACTGGTTACTTTTTCTAATATATGTTCAAATGAATGTTTTATATATTTATCTACATATCCCTGCTGTCCTTACCTTTCCTCACCGTTCTAAATTGGTATGATTCTAATGACAGGGACAATGGCAGGCAGCCTGGGGAACTAGAAGGGCCCTGGACCAGGCAAAGGAAAAGCTGGCTTCTCAGCCTGACTGTGCAGCTACAAAGCTGGCTTTAGGACAGGAGATTCCCAGCCACTAGAGAAAAAGGAGGTCACTGGACAGAAGGGATCCCTAGGATCTCCTTCAAGTATGCCACCGTGAACCTTCCTTCTCTTCAGAGCATGCAGTGAGCAAACAGGCAGCTGGAAAAGTATTCCCCGTTTTCTGGAGCTGCCGGGGGGATTTTGTGTGTCATGCATACAAAGCACTCATCACAAAACCTGGCATGGTGCAGGTGTGGGTAAACACTAGCTGTCTCTCCATGCCCAGTTGCTGCATCTGAGAGGGGTCCCAGGTTGGCAAGGTTAGCACATGGGAGAAAAGAGAGAGTTGTTTCTTCCACCTTTCTGACCCCTCTATCCTAACTGCCTCCCTCCCACCTCCCCCCGCTCCACCTGCCAGGAACAGGGAGGGAAAGAAACCAGAGAGGAAAGGCTGGTGCAGCTGGAGCCGGGGAGGGCTGTAAAATAATCAGAGGGCAGCCGGCAGGTATCACTTTGCAATGATTGCTTGGGAAGGTTGTGTCGAAGTGAGAGACTGGGTCGCAATCATGAAACACTAGCACGTTGACACACGTGGCCTCTGCAGAGCAGGGCTCTCTGGTTACAAGAGGGCATGACCTCCACTGTGGCCCATCAAAGCTGGGCAGCCGAGGACCCTCTGGACACTGGGGCTGGGGGCCAGCCTATGGAGGGAGGCCTCATCTCCCTGGAGGAACTCTAAACCTCCTTACCTATGACCTGTGGTCCTGGAGGGACTTCTTGTGGACCTCCCTGCTGGGGAGACATCAGTGCTCCTGTCCCATGCTGGGAGGGTGGCCCTAGGAGGCTGAGGAAGGTGAAAGGCTTATTTTCAAACTTAGTCTCCTCTTCCTAGGGCTTGCAGCCTGGAGGTCTGCCTCCAAAAGGCTGTGTGACTTTGTAAAGTCACTTAGTCTCTCTGAGTCTCAATTTCATTGCCTATAAGTGAGGATAAAGATACTAAGCTGTCAAGGTTAAGGTGAGGGTTAAATCAATCTTGTACAGAAGCCCCAGGGCAAAATCGTTAGATAAGACCAGGGGAAAGCAAAGAGTCAGAATAGTAGAGGCAATAGAACCAGTGTTTGGTTTTCCACTTTGTGAGGACAGTTGGGTCAGTATCTCAGATTCAGTGTTGATGCCTACAGCCTTCGGGAAGAGTATGGAAGAAGGTTCTCAGAATGGCCTGCTAAGGGCTATGTTTGCAAATAGGAGGCCCTGCCCTCTTGGATGTATATGTGAAGTCAAAAGTTCAGATAGACACAAGTTAGGGAATTTTGTGTAATCCTTTTTGCATCCTATGAATAGTATGGGGGGTTTTCGAGTTCCAAGAGCATGTGGGTAGGTTGCCCTAGTATTCTACCAATTTCAGTGCCATTAGTGTTTTGATGCTCACATGACTGTCAAAGAACTTCTTACCCGTGAAGTTCCCATGATGCCCCCAGTCATTCTTGTGATAGTTGTAGTCTCCTCTTATAGTGAAAAAGAGATGATTTATATGACCAATAGATCGTTGGAGAGGTATAAGGTGTGTCCTCCAATTCTAGGCCATAAAATGCTTTCCACCTTGGCCTCTCAGATTACTTGTTCTGGGGGAAGTCAGCCACCATATTGTAAGATCACTGAAGCAGCTCCGCGGAGTGGCCTATAGGGAGATGAGCTAAGGCTGTCTACCCACAGCCAGCACCGAGATGCCAGAGATGTGACTCAACCATCTTGAAAGTGATTTATCTATCACCAGTCAACTCTTCAGATGACCGCAGTGCAAATCTGGCTGCAGCTTCATGACAGCCATTGAGCCAGAATGGTCTACCCAAGTCATGCCCAAATTTCTAACCCACAGAAACTGAGATAATAAATATTTATTGTACTTTTAAACCACCAACTTTGGAGATAATTTGTTACACAGCAATAGATAACTAATACAGAGCTTTAGAAAAAGTCCACATGTGCTCCCATGTTAGTGGAAAGCACTTGACACTGAGGCGGCTTCATTTAGAAAATCCTGAATCCTGTGTTCCCAAACCCTGGCTCCCACATCTATATCAAAAATCTCTTTGGAAACTTGTGAAAATAAGTCTACCTAGGTCCTACCCAGAGAAATTTGGATCCATGAGGTTTGGGTCCCACAGATCCCTATTGTACTTACTTCTATACGTTCCCCAGTAGTTTTTGCTAAACAGATAGTCTAGATCTAGACCAGAGTCCTCATGTTATAGATCAGGCAGTACTGAACTGGAAGTGGCCCATCAAGTTTACAAAGCAAGGCAGGGACAGAAAAAGAATTGAACTCAAGGGTCTTAAAATTAAGTCTAAGGCTCAGGTCCCAAATTCACAGATTTATCGGTGGAGTTCAGATGTCAGAGGTGGGGAGCCACTAGGGAGCAATTCGTTTCAGGTGTGGAGACAGAGGGCTGCCCGTTTCCCCTAAGAACGTGTGGGGCGGGCCGCTGCAGGCAGGCAGAGAGGCTCCACTGCCTCTGTGGCTGAGCTAATCACACCCATCTCTTCACAAATGCCAGGTAATAGCATTGTAATGAGTCCGCGGTGCTTTTAAAGTTGCACTGAACACAGCATTTGAGTGAACATGGTCCCTGGGTTTAGGATAAACTTCCATCTACCAGGCCCAGCCAGATGCCGCCGCAACAATTAGGACTGCTGGGACCATGTTTACATATGTGTGTGCCAACGCGGATGTGCGTCAGCAATCACGGGTGTCTGAATGCAAAGGTCTACCTGCCAAATACATGGTTATGTGCCTATGAAATACGTGAACATGTACATCTCATTGTGTGTGTTCATTGCTAGCATCACATCCTGTACTCCAAAAAACACACGTGATTCGCAGATGTGAGAAATGTCTTTGATGTCACGCATTCAGACATGCTTCTTGTCCATTCTTGGCACTATGTGTGGTGATTTGCAAAGCCAACAGCCCATGTTTGGTCTGAGCGAGACCTGACATGAAGCCATCAATTGGGTGGCTTTGTAAATATTTTCAGTGCTCCAGTGACAATGAGCATTGTTAGCTCTGTGAAGATGAAAGGCCTCACCTCCACCATGGTATCTGTAAAAGGAAGGGATGCAGCCCAGTATGTGTCAGGGTGTTTGTACAAAGAATAATACAGAACGATGTGGGGGAGAGAGGAACACATGCTACGACTTTCTGTCCCCTTGTTGCTCTCATCCTCCCAGCTTCGGGCTTTGGCTCCTCTCCCATGAGCCTATTTGTAGCCGAAGTAGGGAGGGGTGATTTTAAGGAGTTGGATGCAGCATTTGACAACTTGGCTATTCATCCGTTCTTGACTTTAATGTCCTAGTCCTGACAACTAATTGCTGGTGATTCCAGCGAGTGCTCCTCTCTCTTTCTTCCTGAGGCCTTTGGTATATATGCTTCTATGAGGGTCAGTTATCATGTTGTGATACAGAAATTTGTTCATGTGCCTGACTCTCCTGTCTTCTGGTCCTGAGGCTCTTTGGGGGCACAATTTGTGCCTGTGTCCTCAGCCCTTAGCCCAGTGCCTGGAAGCCAGGTGATGGCCAGTGAGCAGTGGATAGATGATCGGATTCTGAATTAGGGCCTTGCTCCTGTCAACAAACCTCCTCGAACCCTAGCGCTTTCCTATCCAGAGTGTGTTTTACGGCCTCACTCCACACCTTTTTTGAAGTCCCTGTTCAGTGACTTCTCTGGGACCCCAGTTTTTTCTCTGGGGCACCAAACAAACATCCTCCCTTGCTCTTATCAGTTTCTGCAGAAGCTAAGCTTCTGCCCCGACTTTCTTGCCTATACCAGCAGGCAAACATGAAGAACCTAAATTGAGCAGCATTTAGGGTCTGCAAGAGCCAGTGGCCTGGGGTACTCAACTCAGACTGCTTGCTGCGTGGGCTGAGGTCACCACTCCCCAGATCAAGCCTGTCCATCCTGCAGGCTGCATGTGGCCCAGGACATTGGGCTTTGAATGTGGCCCAACACAAATCTGTAAACTTCTTAAAAACATTATGATTTTTTTTTTTTTTTAGCCCATCAGCTATCATTAGTGTTAGTGCATTTTACACATGGCCCAAGACAATTCTCCTCCTTTCAATGTGGCCCAGGGAAGCCAAAGGTTGGACATCCTTGCATCTCAGTGGTCGTATCAGATAGCTCCGTCCATGTGCTTCAAGTCTATGGAGCTGGGCCCTCCTGTACTGACAAAGGATGATGGTAACCATGACTATTATTTCAATTATAGATCTACTGTTCTGTATACTTTAATTCTCACAGAGAAGGTTCTTTTCTTCTCCACTTCACAGATGAAGAAACTGAGGCCCAAGGGGTTAAATAACTCGCTTGAGCTCAAATAGCTTCTGAAGTCAAGACTAATGGGAATGACAGAGTAGGACTGAGGGGACATAGGCTATGAGCTCAGGAACACCTGAGTTAGAGCTAGGTTACCAATGTACTGATTCATCTTGGACACTTGTACTAAGGGAAGCAGTAGCTTCTTGTCTGGGTTATGATGACACACCAATGAGTTGTGTCTGTAAAGTGTTGACCACGAAATTTGACACATAGTAGGGATTAGATAAGTGTTTGTTTCTATCTCTCCTCTTCTTGTCCTATCTTGAGTTCAAGGACCCTGACAAAGAGGAAACTCACTGATGTAATTTCTGATCAGAAATGTCAGAGTTATACTTTCCTCTTGTCATCTCCTTCTTTCATTGTCTCCAATGGGACATAATGAGAAAGCTAGTATTTATCAGCCTTTAAAAATTTTTCCAGGGAAGCCGGGATGGCTCAGTGGGTTGAGCGCTCACTTTGCAGCCAGGGACCAAGGATCGAATCCCAGCCCCAGCCCGTGAGGACCCATATGCTGAACTGGGGATTTCCCCCGGTTCGGTTCTCTCTCTGTCTCTCTGTCTCTGTCTCTGTCTCTCTCTCTCTCTCTCTCTCTCTCTCTGTCAAAAACAATTTAAAAAAATTAAAAAAAATTTTTCCTCATGACAGTAAATTTATGCCCACTTCCCCTTACTGTTAAATCATTGTGAATGTGACAAGAGAGAGCCTTATGGAGAAGCAATTATCCAAGTAAATGAATTCCACACAAATTCAAAGGCAGAGATTACAATGAGCACAGAGACGTACATTACTAGGAAACTAAAGTGGAAATCAAATAAGGATTAGGAAGACTGAGTTTCAAATATTTAATTGTCATAATTGCCTAATTAAAGTGGTTTCTTAAGTGCCCCACCCCCACCCCCCAGCCATGAGTGCTAGAAGGACTGTATTGCCAGGAAGACAATCACAGCACTTACACTTATCATAACATGAAGGCTGACCCCTGGCAAACCTTTTTGCTGAAAGAAAAGTTACTCTGCTTCTTTATTCACGTCTTCATTTAGCAACTACAAAGTGAGTGTCTACTAATACACACTGTTTCATAGGCCACCTGGGAGCCCACACCCTGGAGGTAAATGGGTGGGGAGGCCTTCAGAGCTAGGGTGAGCTGACTTGTATTACCCAAAAGGCTGCACATAGTTTGTGAAACCAAGAGAGAGCTAGGCGCCAGGAGCCTGTGCGTGAAGCTGGGTCACAGCCAGGAGAGAGGTCAGACCAGAGGGACTGAAAGGGGCATAAATGGAGACAAGTTACCCAGCAGAGCAAGTTGTAAGCAGGTGATAGACAGCTGGATTCGAGTGTAATAGGCAGATGGTTCCTAGGTTCCCTGCTCATTCAGCGTCTCTTTTCCCACACCAGATTGAAAGGCTTTTGAGAGCAAAAATGATAAATGATGTGCATTTGATTTGCAGTATCCCCAATGGCTAGCATATAGTAGGAGCTTTAGAAATGTGTTGTTTAATTGAATTAAGTTAAAATGGTATTCCTTTAATGTAGATCTTGATGTATATTAAGAGATCAGAAGCCTTGGAGGAGTTGAGCCAGGATGGATACCTACTAAGCCTGGCACATAGTAGATGCTCATAACAAATGGGTTGAGTAAATGAATCTATGAATGAATGAATGCCAAGCACCATTCTACACACTGGAATAGAAAGATGATTAATACAGGGCTCTTGCCCTTGAATAGCTTCTAAATGAATGAGGGACACAGATTTGTGACCAGTTAATGAGAACCCAATCTGATCTGAAATGAGTCATGCCATTTATCAAACACAAGAGCTGACATCTCATTTTCATTAATCTAGGGATTGCTGCCAGGATCATTTTGTGGGATCTTGAGACTTTATCTCCTCAACTTGACTACAAACTTTTTGAGAGTGAAGACCTGTATAGTAGTGGGCTATCACTTTGTATTTGCTGGATGAAGGCCTGAATGAAAACATGATGTAACTTTTCTGCAGTGGAAATATTTGCCTGGGGTTGTTTTCGTATGATGATAAGTGCTGTGATTGTCTTCCCAAGTAAATCCTATGCATTGCATCCAAGTTTGCCTCCTTGTAATTCGTTTTCTAACATTTCAGATATCTCTAAAAATTAGGTTGCAATGTTCTTAGTAAATCTACCACAAACACTGCTACTCCAAACACTAAGGGAAGAAGTAAGAAAGCATATAATTTTCTCTGTGCTCTCAAAAGGCTTATAATCTAGTTGAGGGGATAAAGCCTAGATCTGTCAAAAGGATCCCATTAGTGTTACCCAAGCAGAGAAAATGAGATGCCGGGTCTCATGCTTGATAAATGGTAACCTGCCTACCCTCCATACGCTTTGGCTGGCTTTGCCATTCCAGTTCTTAAGTACTGTTGCCCTGCTAAATGAGTTGGTTAAGCTAGGGATATTGATTTATTGGGATGAGCCTATCATTCCATCACTCTGGGTTAAAAATAAAACATATTAGAGCCTAAGACTGTCACAAAGAACCCCAGGGCAAAATAGGTGACTAGCCATGTGAAATATGTCGGTAACTGATGA